>QJOA01000294.1:0-69387 GCA_004155915.1 Monosporascus sp. CRB-9-2
CCCAAAGCAGTTTTATATAATAATAATATATAATTTTTTGTTATAAAATTAGCCGATTTATGTATTTTTCTTAACGAATTACCTTAATAAATTTTGAAATTTTTTTTTTAAATATTGTTTTTGTTTTGTTATTCTACGGATATTTTTAGGGGCTTTTGCGGGAGGTAAAATTAAACCGGCGGAGGTTAGCGGAGGAACAGTTAACGTAAATATAACTGAAAGAATTTTTAATTCGGAAAAAACGTTATTAAAATCGAATAAAATAAGGCCAGCTTTCGCAAATCGAGATTTGATATTTTCAGACGTTATAATAACTTGGAACGCGTTATAAAAGCCGGTAAGAAATTTCTTTTTGGTAATATGGGTATAATAATGTTATACTAAATTTTCGATGTACCGCGAATAAGCGCGTTATAAAAAGAAATAAGATATATTAAAAATTCAAAATTGATACGAGAAATACGCGGCTATATAAAACGTAATAATATTATTGTTAACGTAGTTTTCCGAATTTTATTAAATAATAAATTTCGTAACCGTTAAAAATAAAAAACGTTTCGAACTTTTTGTACGCGTTTAAATATATTTTTTAAAATGCTGGATTTATTTAAAACCTAATTTATTTAACGTATTAGATAAGCAAGCGAGCCAGACAAACAAGTGAGCCGTTTTTTAGCACCTTATAATAACAAACTTAAATTAATTTAACATAATCCTTCAAATCGACTAAAATTAATCGGATTTTGTTTCGCTAAACGTATTTATAGTTTTTTTACAAATATGCGCATATATCCGGGCTTATCGTAAACGCTATATTTTCGTTCCTTTACTTTAATCCTTTTACGACGATTACTTTTAGCCTTTATCGGTTACATTTTTTTATTACCTCTTTCTTTTTCGGCTAAAAAAGTTCCTCCTTTTTATATAATAAATATTTCTCCTTTTTAAAAACGTTTATTTTTAATTTTTAGGCGTTTATTAAGAACGTAGTTGGTTTCGCGTAATTAACCGGTCTTTTATTTAAGGAAAATAACTTTATACCAAAATATTAAATAATTTTTAATCCTTTTTGATGAATAACGTTTTTATTTCGTTATTTTATAAATATTTTTAAGGGTTTTCGTAAGTAAAAAATGAATAAAACCGACGGAAGTAAATAAAAAAACGGTGAGCGTAAGTATAATTAAAAGAATTTCCAATTCAAAAAGGATTTTATTAAAATCGAATAAAATAAAGCCAGTTTTCGTAAACCTAGATTTAAAATTATCGGATATTATAACGGTTTTAAACGCGTTATAAAAACTAAAAAGAATTTTTTTTTCGTAATATAGGTATAATAACGTTATATTAAATTCTCGATATAAAGCGTATAAACGCGTGTTAATACGGAAAAACAGGATACGTCGAATGGTTAAAGCCGAAAGAAATAAGTCGGTATACACAACGTAATAATACCGTTATTTGCGTAATATTTATCGAATTTTATCGAATAATAATTTTCGTAACCGTCGAGGATAAAAAAACCTTTCGATTTTTTCGTACGTATCCGTATATATTTATCGAAATGTTAAATTTATTTTAAATTTAATTCGTTCGTTATTTAATTAGTATAATTTATACCGAACTTTTAATCGGAAAATAATTAATAGTTTCGATATCAAAAATTATGGTAATTTTTTGGGTTAAAATAATAAATAAAAATAAAACTTAACTTTACGAATTAATAACTTATATAATTATAACTTGTTTCCGACTTTTTTATTACGTTTATTTAAATATTTTACGTTTTTTAATATTTGTAATTATTATGTCCAATGTTATAAAAAGCTTTATTAAAAAGCCCGTCTCGTCGAAGTTATAAATATCCTTTTTTACGATACCGTATTTTGCGGTTATGGTCCAAATAAGTTCGAATTATTTACGAAAATTTCCGGATTTTCGTATAATACTTTTTAATAATCGATTTTTCGATTTAAATACGTCGTAAATTTCTTTTACCGTTTAATAAAATTCAACGCTTATTTAACCCCGCCGTATATTACGGCGCGTTAGGTAAATAATAATTTCGTTATATCTTTAACGTATTAAACCCAGATAAAAAAAGCTTACGTATTTAGGTTAAAAATTCGGTCGAATATCGATTTTTTTTTTTCGGTCAGCGTTAAATTTTGCGGATTAAGGATAATATCGGTTCGGGCGTATCGATCATAATATTAGGCCTTTAAAGTAAATACGAGAACGTTATATATAAAATTAAATTTTTTAAAATTAAATTTTAGGTTTCGTTTTTTAACCTAAATAATTAAATTTATCTTAAAATTTTTTTAAAACGTTTCATATTATTAATATTAAGAAATCTATAAAGAAAATTAAAAGGTCAAGAATTTGAGAAAAGTGGCTCGCTCGCTTATTTGATACGTTATTATCTAATCATTATTATTTAATATAAATTTTTGATCGGTTATTAATAATAAATTATTACGGTATTAGGATTTAAAATAAAAATTTCCCGTTATAATAATAAATAACGGTATAATTTAACTTTAAGAATTAATAACTTAAATAATTATAATTTATAAATTTTTATTTTATTACATTTATTTAAGTTTTTTACGTTTTCCGGTATTGGTAATTATTACACTCGTTATTATAAAAAGTTTTATTAAAAATCTAATTTCGTTAAAGTTATAAAATATCTTTTTTTGCGATATCGTATTTTGCGATTATAGCCCGAATAAGTTCGAATTATTTACGAAATATTTTTTAATTTTCGTATAAAACCCGTTAATAGTCGAATTTCCGATTTAAATGCGTCTAAAAAAAATTTTGCCGTTTAATAAAGTTCGACGCCTAATTAATTCCGACGCGTTTTATAACGTATTAAGTAAATAATATATTATCTATATTTTTAATATATTAAAGCCGGATAAAAAACGTTCGCATATTGAGGTCGAAAATTCGGTCGATAATTAAATTTTTTTTCGGTCGGCATTAATTTTTACGATTTGGGTATATAGTTACTATAAAAAGGTATACCGGTATACCGTTTATATAAAACTAAATATTGCATAATTAAGGTTCGGATCTCGTTTTTTAACCTAAACGATTAAGTTTATTTTCGCTTTTTTATAAGCCGCTCCATATTGTTAATATTAAAAAATAATTAATTAAAGTTCAATAATTAAAATATGTTAAAAAACTGTTCGGAATATTTGTACGTCCGGAGTACTTATATAGCACGTTATATACGTTTATATAAAATTTTATAAAAATAGATAAAACGTTATAAATAAGTTCGCGAGCCGTTTTTTAGCACCTCGTAATAATCAATCCAAATCATTCAACTACAACATATTTAATTAATTTAAAATAACTATATTCCTTTTCGTTAACCGCATTCATATCTTTTTAATACGTGCACGTATTATATTAAGCCTTGTTACGGACGCCATATTATTATTTCTTCCTATTAACTTTTATACGATCGATTAGCCTTTAATGCGTTTAAGTGAATATCAACTTTATTTCGTACGAATAAAAACTAACCGATAGGAAACTTATTATTTGTCGACTATTTAATTTAAACATGCAACTTTTTTCCCCTAATATAATACGTTGGAGGTTTATATATCGGGGGACATAATAAAAAGCGGATTTGAAAGCGCGTTTTGCGGAGCGGATTACACAACGTATTAAGGTATTATAAGGCGCGTCATAAAACGCGTCGTAGAACGTGCCGGTATTAATTGTGTAATAATTGAATATTATGTAATTAAAGAAGAAAATAAATGTTTTTAATAAAAAGGAATATTTATTATTATAAATAAATTAGATTTTTAATTAATTAAAAAAGTGGTAATAAATTAATGCTATCTATAGCTACTAAAGGTAATTATTATAAGAAGGTTAAAAGGCAGGTATAGTAATATGCCGGCCGTAATATGGCTTGGTATAATACGTACATTTGTTAAAAAGCTGTAAATGCGGTTAACGAAAAGGAATATAATTGATTTGAATTTATTAGATATGTTATAATTAAGTTATTTGGATTGATTAATTCGAGTTGCCAAGAAACGGCTTACGAACTTATCCGGCTCGCAAGCTTGTTTGTAACGTTATAATAAAATTAATAAAAACGAACCGTATAAATTAATACGATATATAAACCAAGGTAGAAAAAGTAGTTTCTATTAACGATATACCTTTTAAAAATTAGTTCCTCCCGAAACCCTAAATTAACAAGGTAAAAAACTTAGGAAGGTTTAGCAAGTTATTAATTAAAACGAAAAAAAAAACCCCGACGAACCTGGTTGATTATTAGTTACTTCATTTCTTAAATTTAATATTATATTATAAAGGCCTTAATTCATTAAAAAGCGAACCGACGTTATTTTTAATTATTTAGAAACCAAATTTAATTATATCGTAAAAGCTTTTTTTAAAAAACCCTTTTAATAAAAGATTACTTTAACATAAGACTAATAAAAAAATAGCAAAAGAGAAATAAATGTTATCGCGGCCTATAAAAATCGAACGATTTTTATAAAGCTTAAAAAATTAAAAGCATAACGGTACCGGTTGGTTTTAAAACCCAGTTAATCGATATGTTATAAATATATATTTAGCGAAAATATTTTCGAATAACTTTATATTGCGTGAAAGAATGCTTGGTTTTTAATAAAAATGGATAACAGTTTACCATTATTTAATTTTACGACTAAATTTAATATTATAACCAAGATTGTTAACGATTTAATGTCCGATATAACCCGGTTATTTGTCGACGATATCGGTATTAAAGTCTCGAAAATAAAATATAACGATCAAGAAATCTTTTCAAAAATTCGGCGGCTTATATATATCTCGTCTATCAATCTATCCTAACCGTGAAACCATTGATCAGTCATCGTGTTCGAAGATACTGGGTATAGTATCTATCGTGCAAATTACATCGTGTAATAATTTTCTGTGTATTTGGCTCAGCCTGGAAAATAAGGCTTGAACCCATTCGACCTTGCATATATTATTGTCGAATAAATCCGGGTTTTTCCGTAAACAAAACGTTAATTATGGGAAACAAATTACGTTTTAAATAAACGTTGAACGATTAAAGGCGATCAATTTTAAAGAGGAGAAATACATATTATATAAAAGGGGTAAGCTTTTCTGGCCCAAGAAAAGAGGGTAAAAGAATGCAGCTAATAAAGGCTGAAAGGGGTGGTAATAAATGGGTTAAGATAAAGGAACGGAAATATAGCGGTTACGGCAAGCCCGGATATAATACGCGTATTTATAAAGAAGTTATAAAGACGTTTAGTAAAGGAAAATCCGATTAATTTAAATTAATGCGATATATTGTTATTACGTTATTTGAATTTGTTATCGCAGGATGCTAAAAAGTGTTCAGCTTATTTATATGTCCCGCTTTTTATATAAAACGTTATACATCTTATATTCTTATATATTTAATGCAAGGTCGAATAGGTTTAAGGCTCATTTTCTCGGGTAAGCCAAATTTACAACAAATTATTATACGATATAATTTATACGATAATTAATTAAAAGTCTTTACGGTTAAGATAAATTAATACCTTAATTTTATACAACCTTATTTTAAACCCGATTAATACGTAATTGCCGATAAGCTTCGATCCTAATAAACTTTATACCCGCTGGCTTTACGGTCCGGCAGGGTTAAATAATATAACTTAAAGATTACTAAACTTTACGCGGTATACCTTAAGGATAAACCTTAAAGGCAAACCTTAACGGTAAACCTTAGCTGCGCATAAAAGGCTGGCATCTTTCCGAGCCGTCGCCAATCTCGATCGTTCCCACAACTAAGAGAAAGATGTCAGTACGATAACCAGGTGAAGAGTACTTGGCGCCAGACCACCTTCTCGAGTTACCTAAGATATATTTAATAATATATTATTACAAATTCTGAAAAGTTATAATGTTATATTTGGTTTTTTAATATATTATATTTATTAATAAATATAACTTCGTTTCGAAATTAAACGTATTTTTTAATATCCGTTATAATAAAAACCGGCCGGGTTTTGTTTTTTCTACTTTTATTTTAACTTCGTGTCTTAATTATTATTATTTGCTAATAAATGTTATTTATTTTTAACCTATAATTTTACAAATTTGATACAAGTTATTATTTTGTTTTATTTGCCAAAATATTATTTGTATCGCTAGGTTATATATTATAACGTTTTTGTAATGCTGGCAGTCCCGGTAGTAATAAAAATAAATGAATTATTTAATATAAATATAGTATAAAACGTATTTAATAAATGAAAAACATTAAGAAATAGAAAGCTTTAAGTCGACAGTATAAATAACAGTAACGGTGTATTTTTTAATTAGAATTGTTTTATATATCATAAAGTATTTAATTTTATAATAAAAAGGAATTTGTTATTTTGGTACGAAATTATTTGTTTTTGGGAAAAAAAAAAGGTTAATTACGCAAAACGAATTATATCTTGAGTAATCGTTGGAGGATTAAAAATAAACCTTTTTAAAAAGAAGGAATACTTATTATATAAAAAGGATAAGTTTTTTTCGCCGAAAACAAAAGGCGTGGTAAAAAAACGCAATTAATAACGGTTGGAGGTAGTTGTTGTAAAAAGGTTAAGATTAAGGAACGGAAGTATAACGTTTGCGGCAAGCCCGAATATAATATGCGTACCTATAAAGAAACTGTAGATATGTTTAGCGAAAAATAATCCGATTAATTTGAATTGATTTAGTATGTTATGGTTGTATTATTTGGATTTATTGTTGCAAAGTGCTAAGAAACGGTATGTTTATTGGTTTGGACCGTTTAATGGTGTAATACGTTATACGTTTTTATAAAAATCGATTACTATTATTTTCGTAAATTAAATCGTATCTTAATTTTTTTTAAAAAAAAAAATTTTAAATCGATAATAATATCGATAATTTTAATTTGTTCGGTAATTTTATAATAATTATATACCGTTAATAAAACGGCTTTTATAATAATTTTACGATTATAAATTATCGATATTATATATTCGTATTTATGTAATAACGTTGCACATATGCGAACGAGATATACGAGCGAGCGAGACACTTTTTTAGCCATTTCAATTACCTATCTTCAGTTATCTATTTGTTAATACCAATGTTATGGAACGCCTTATAAAGAAGCGAAAATACACCTAGCTTTTTAGGCTAAAAAAAGAGATCCGAAACTTAATTATAAAAAGCTTAGTTTTATTTATAAAGTTTCGTGTTTTATCTTAGTATACCGTTTTAGCGGTAAATACGCCCGAACTGATATTGCTTTTAATGTGCGGAAATTAACGCCGACCGAAAAATTTTTTATTATCGACTAAATCCTTAATTTAAATACGTAAACGTTTTTTATCCGGCTTTAGTACGTTAAAGATATAGCGAATTTATTGCTTGTTTAACGTGTTATAAAATGCGTCGGAGTTAATTGGGCGTTGAGCTTTATGAAACGGCAAAAAAAATTTAAACGCGTTTAAATCGGAAGATTAATTATTAACGGGTTTTGTTCGAAAATTTAAAAATATTTCGTAAATAATTCCAGCTTATTCGGGTTATTATCGCAAAATACGGTATCGTAAAAAAGAATATTTATAATTTCGACAAAATTAAATTTTTAATAAAATTTTTATAGTAACGGATATAATAATTATTAATGCCGAAAAATTTTAAAAATTTAAATAAACGTGATAAGGAAAAAAAATTAAGTTATAATTATTTAAATTATTAATTTTTAAAATTAGGTTATACCGTTATTTGTTATTATAATAAGGAAAAATTATTTTAAATTTTAATATCGTAATAATTTATTATTAATAACCGATTAAAATTTTGTATTAAATAATAATAATTAGATAATAAATAAATTAAGTTTCGAATTAACTTAGTATTTTGATAAATATATTCGGATACATACGAAAAGTTCGAAACATTTTTTTATTTTTAACGGTTACGAAAATTATTATTTAATAAAATTCGAAAAGTATTACGGTAATAATAATATTCTTACGTTTTGTATGTTCGCGTATTTTTTATATCGGTTTTAACTTTTTAATATATTTTGTTTTTTTTATTTTAAAACGTATTTATTTGCGGTATATCGAAAATTTAATCCGACGTTATTATATTTATATTAACAAAGAAGATTTCTTTGCCGGCTTTTATAATACGTTCCAAGTTACCATAACGTTCGATAATATTAAATCTGGATTTACAAAAATTGGTTTTGTTTTATTCGATTTTAATAACGTTTTTTCCGAATTAAAGATTTTTTTTAATTATGCTTACGCCGATCGTTTCTCCGTTAACCTTTGCCGGTTTTATTCGTTTCTTGCTTACGAAAACTTTTAAAAATATTAAGGAAATAATAAGGTAAAAACGTAATTTGTAAAAAAAGATTAAGAATGAATAAGGTAATTCGTTAAAATTAAAAAATGTTTAAATTGGTTAATTTTTTGATTCAAAATAATTTATTACTTTTATATGAAAAGGCTTTTTTCCCGAAAAAGTTATTTAATTACGTAAAACGAATTATATTTTAAATAAACGTCGGAAAATTAAAGAGAAGCGTTTTTAAAAAGGAGGAATATTTATTATCCAAAAGAAATAAGTTTTTTTGGCCGAAAAAAAAGGGGGTGGTAAAAAAATGCAATTAATAGCGGCTGGAGGCAGTCGTTATAAAAAGGTTAAGAATAAGGAACGGAAATATAGCGTTTGCGGTAAGCCCGGATATAATGCGCGTACTTGTAAAGAAGTTGTAGATGCGTCTGGCAAAAAAGAATCCGATTGATTTGAATTAATGCAATATGTTGTTATTAAGTTATTTGAATTTGTTGTTGTGAGGTGCCAAAAAGTGTCTCGTTCGCTCGTGTATTTTGCTCGTATATGTGGGACGTTATATTATTTAAAATAAATCGAAAAAATGAATTATTTCTAAATATGTTTTATTTAATTATTATTGTAATATTTTTAAACCGCAAAAATAATCGAAATGTAAAATTTGTAAAAATTTGAATTTTTTATCCGTAATTAAGGTTTATCGTTAAAGTTTGCCTTGAAAGTTTATTTTTGAAGTTTACTTGCATATTTTACGGTATCAAGCTTAATATTTACTGAATTATATTGTTTAACTTTACCAAATTAATTAGCAGCTATAAAGTTAATTAAGGTCAAAGTTAATCGTAACCATATATATAATCCTTTTAAGCCGATATTAATAAAAAAATTACGTACTAATAGGGGCCTAATAATCGGTTTCAAAGTAAAGCTTTATATAATTAAGGTATTAATTTATTTTAACCGTAAAAATCATGAATTAATTATCGTATTCGAAATTATTAGGTATAGTATTTATCGTGCAAATTATATCGTGTATTAATTTTTTGTATATTTGATTTGGCTGGAAAATAAGGCTTGACCTATCTGACCTCGCATGAAAAACTATGAAACGTAAGTTTTAAACATCAATATATCAAGATTGGAGGATTTTTTTAATTTTAATGATACAAATATTTTATCGACAGGAATTCAATTACAGTATAGTTTAAAAACAAACCTTAATACAGTATTTTGAATTTAATCGTTTCATAACTATTTAGAGTCAAGAATAATATAAATTTGCTGTTGAATAATTATATGTTCGATTTTTTTTTTCCTAAATTTTTGTGTTTTCGAAAAAAAAAAAGTAATTTTAATTTTTTTTTTCTTTCATACAGAGGTTTAAAAGTTTTTTCGGTGAACGTAAAAATTTATAATCTGGATAAGAACTAAGTCCATCATTTACAGAAAAATAAATAAATTTTTAAAAGAATTTAACGTTTATCTAATTAAAATAAGATATTAAGTTTTTCGAAAACTAAATTATATACTGTATTTAGCTATTTCTTTTCAAAATACGGCCTTATCTATTAAGTACAATGCTTCACATAAAACGAACAAACCCACGGCATGAATTTCCGTAACGTTGCTGGCTATATATTTAACGTTAAGAGATAAGTTAACTAATTATATTATTATTATATAACTAGCAGAACGGTAAAAAGTTAAAATTAATGCGCGTAAAGCTCTTCGCCTTTTTTATAGCAATCTTCATATAACGTAAATTAGGATTAGTGTTCCATCAAGAAAATAAAGTTTTTAATATTACGTTAAATTATATGGTTTATCATAATCGAATACATTTCAATTAATATATAATACGAAAGTTAATAATAATAATTTGTACGAATTTATATAAAACGGGTTTGCGTAGAATAAAGATTTCATATCTTAAAATCAAGCCTTGTTTTGAAAGTTTTAGTATATGTGTAAAACGTTTTCTTAAAAAAGGTTTAATAGATATATTCAACCCTTAAAATTATTTCTTGATCGAAAACTTTATCCACGGTTACGCCGCAGGTACAGCTACAACCTCAAAAAATCGGGCCTGTTCTTGATGAGATAATCGGATTTAAAAGTAAAAACGATAAAACATTCGAAAACAAAACTTTTAAGCCTGTCGACGACGTGCAATATATTAAAAAATCGAAAGTTTTTATAAATATTAAAACGAAACAGGCATTTATCGAAAGTTTAACTTGATGAATAATAACTACTAAAAGTTTTTCTTAAAAGAAGTTATAAATATTGCGTCATTTTATAAGGAAAGTTTAATAAGATGATAAATTATAACTGCTTAAAACAAGAAATCTTATTACGATATTAAATGCATAAAAATGTTTTTAAAAATATCTTGTATCCGTATTTAAAGCATACTATATAAAGAAAATTTAAATTTATAATTTAATCTCTTATTAAAACTTTACGCTAACCCTGCCGAACCAGCCAGCGGGCATAAGGTTCATCAGGGTCGAAGCTTATCGGCAACCACGCATCAATCGGCTTCAAAGTAAGGCTTTATGGAACTAAGGTATTAATTTATCCTAACCGTAAAGACTATTAATTAGTTATCGTATTCGAAGCTATTGGATATAGTATTTATCTTGCAAATTATGTCGTATGATGATTTTCTGTATATTTGGCTCAGCCTGGAAATAAGGCTTGAACCTATTCGACCTTGCATTAAACCTTTACGCAGTTTAAACGATATTATGAAATTACTTTTTAATTATATAAAACGAAACGGAAAACTTTATACGAAAATTTGAAAAGTTTTGTCGACCACTTCGTTATTATTAAAGGAGAAATAAATACGTTAATGATCGGATCTAAATTAAAACGTAACATCGACGACGCTGTTAAATATAGATTTTAAAAGTTTTGGAAATAAATATTTAGCTTTAAAAATATAACCAAAAAAGTAGTAAAGAAAAAGTTTAAATACCCGTTTATTCACCAAAATAATAATAACCGAACTTAAAACGGAAATTTTCTCGTTTAGAAAATAAAAATTTTCTAAAACCGTAACTGACACGAATATCAATAATATATTTTCCCATACGTTTATATTAATTGAAGCAACCTAAACCTTCGTCCTATAATTCATTATTTATTTTTTTGCTGTTTGCTTTACTGTAAAAAAGTTAGAAAAAAAAAACAACTTAATATTAAAAAGGTGCAATCATTAATACAAGGTACGAGAAATATATACTTTGCTTTTCTGTTATAACCCAAGGACTTGGCCCATTGCCAGACGGTCGGAGGATGCGTGGACATCTCCGATAAAGGGTCTTGGCTCACGTGACCGGCTCGATGGGTTTAGTGGAGAAAATGGGGCTTGGCGCTTCGAGCTAGTCGAGCTGGGGAAGTGATTCGACGGGCTCGACGGGCTCAATAAAACTCGACCACTATAAATGGATCGAGCCAGTTCGAATATATCAAACCAAGATAAATATATATACGTTTTTTATTTTCATAATTTAAATAATATTAGCTTGTAATTATAATTTAGTTGCCTAAATTACTTACGGTTATTTACTATTATTAAACGTAATTATTACTTTATTATTCAGATTCCCACGATATTATTATTAACATAAACCGTACGATTAGGTTTAATAATTAATTAAGCCTATAGCCGTTATACGTTGCAAGTTATTGTTTAGTAATACCGTTAAACTTTAAGCAATATTTAATACTGTTACCATATCGATCAGTATCTTAGATAACGTTATCCAATAATTTTAGGCAAAAGTTACCCGATTTAAGGATAAAATTAAATAATTTAAAAATTAACCTAAGGCCTAAATATCGATTATAGCGATTATTAAAATTAAAGTTAAAAAGCCCGAACTTTACGATAGAAAAAAAAACGTTTAGATATTCCTTACCTAGGCCAAAACGTACTTCCGGTTTTTAAAATTTGAAAATTTACCAGATTAAATCCTTGCTATAGCAGTCTGCCTTATTGGAAACGCCGTAAATTGGTTTAAGCTTATTATACGAAATTATCTGCTAGTTAAAAAATCCGATAAAAAAAAGATTACTAAGGAAGTTTTTAAATATTATATTAATTTCGAAAATAAATTTCGGGATAACTTTATTAACCCGGATAAAAAACGAAACGTAATCCAGAAATTTTTTTAATTGCGATAAAAAAAAATTAGCGTTTAAGTATGCCGTAACGTTTAAAAGCTTAGCCGTTAAGGCCGGATACGGAAGCGAAAAAAACGATACCATAATCGATATATTTTATAAGGAACTAAAAAGAAACGTTAAAAATAAATTAATTAAAAAACCGGATTATAAAATTTAATAAGTATATCGCCGAAACCGTAAAAATTAATAACCGATAGTTTGAAAAACAATAAAAAAAAAAAAGGAATATTTTATTTTGAAACTAGGTTACCTTAAAATTAATTAAGGAAAAAAACGTAATTCGTTTTCGACCTTTTACGGAATTTACCCAGAATTTATAAAGTTAAAAATTATTTAATCCAAAAAGGGCTTAATTACCTATTACAACTGCGAAAAATAGGGATATATTATACGATAATGTAGGAATTAAAAGCAGCTACGATAGTAAACTCCAGTTTCCGAAGGCCAATACCGGAAGGAAATTAGCGATAAGAAAACAATTAATATAATTCGCGTTCGAAATAATTATAACCCTTTACCAGAGATACGATAAGGATTAAACAAAGCCAAAAAGCTGTCTTAAATAACAGCAATCAAAAAAGTTACTTTTATTAAATTAATCTTTATAAAATGGCTTTAAAGGCATAAAGAATAGAAGGAATTTAAAGAATATAATTTACCTCCTTAATTATAACGACGACAAAAAAGAAACGATTAGGCAGTATTCGACGTTTGGATAAAGGAATACCGAGAATGGGACGAAAACTTATATCCAAGAAAGCCCGATTAATACGGAAGGCTTCATGCCGTTAACTGCAGACAACATTAATACGGAATATACAAAAACTATAAAAAATATATTATACGACGGATCATGCGAATGTAATAATAAGGTTTTAATTTTAATAATTAAATAGGCGACGACCCGAAAAACTAGAAATAGTACCGATACTCGCGAAAAATAATAACCTAGGACGAAATTAATTAATTAACAGTATTCAGAAGTTAATTAAAAGGAAAAAGTTGCCCTGTAAAAGACCTTTTTTATTACTATAATTAATACAATTACCAAACGTAAAAGGAGCTAATTTAAAGGATAATAAAAAAATATTGCTAAAAAATAATTACGAACTTACAGTTTTAATTAACGTTTACTAAAGATTTAATAAAACGACGTACCTTTTAAAAAAAGATTTAATCATTTTTTTTTACGGAAACAAAATTTTAAAACCAGAATATACCATTAAGGAGGTTTTTTAAAAGTAAATTACCTATTCAAAAGTTACGTTATGCCGATAAAATAGATATTTATAATAATTATAAAAGTTAAATAAATAATTTTTAGACCGAATTATAAAACCTGAAAATAATTTAAAAAATTAACGTTACTTATAAAGAAGCCTTAAGTTAATAAGAAAAATAAAAATAAACAGTAATATTTTAAAAAGGCTTTATACGTAATAAAAACGGTAAAAAAAGAATTAATTATAATATAAGTACGAATCAAAAAAAAAAAGGTATATTATAATGGTAAATTGCGGAATTATATAAGGAAATTATATCGCCTTAAAAATAATAAATAAATTATAGCTACTATAACGAAACAAAAAAAGTCCTTACAAGGTCAAGAATACCAAAAGTTAAATATTTAATTACGGTAACGGATAAATTAAATACAAGATTAATTACCTTAAAACTTTCGTCGAAAAAAAAACAAATTATTAATTTCGATATTATCTTAATAAAAAATTACGACATAATTTTCGGATTACCATAATTAAAGCAGTACAATTTAACTATTGATTAAAAAACTGGCTAAGTAAATTTCGTTTTATTTTTTACCGATACGTAAAATATAAACGTCGAAAAATTTTAACATTCGATTAATAAGGTTAACGAATGCAAGCATAAAAATACGATAAAAACCTTACCACCTAAAAAAACAAAATATGCAGCAAGCAAAAAGCATACGAAAAAATACGGCGTATTATTATAAACCTTAAAGCACGATTTCGGCAAATAAATAACGACCTACTATTAAAGCCTAAAAAGTTACCAAAATAAATAGCTAAAGTATTACCAAAATATTATAAATATAAACGACTATTTTAAAAAAAGCTTAAAACAAAATTACTACCTTATAACAAATAAAATTACGAAATAATTCTTAAAGATAACAAAACGATTACTTTTTACCTTATTTATAACCTAAATTAAACAAAATTAAAAATACTACGCGATTACCTTTAAAACAAGCTAAAAAAAGTTATATATAACGTTCCAAATTATTAATAGGATACCCAATATTTTTCGTACTAAGGAAAAATAAAAAATTACAACTTATTATTAATTATAAACAACTTAACGATATTATTATTAAGGATAAAATCTTATTACTATTAATTACCGAAATAAAAAATTGCTTATACAAAACCTAATAGTTCATATCTTTAGATTTAAAGGAAAAATATAACCAAATACGAATCAAACCAGGTAACGAATTAAAAACAGCTTTTAGGACCAAATACGGACTTTTCGAATACCTTATTACACCTTTTAAACTTACGAACGTACCGGCAACTTTCTAACGAATAATTAATTACGTATTACGAAAATATTTGGATATTTTCGTTATATATTACCTTAACGATATCTTAATTTATTCGAAAACTAAAAAAAAGTATATAAAATATATCCATAAAGTCTTATAAACGTTATAAAATACCAATCTTTTAATTAACGCCGAAAAGAATATCTTCTATATACAAAAGGTAAAATATCTAGGATATATTATTACCCCTAAATATATTAAAATAAATTCCAAAAAGCTTTTAATAATTAAAAAATAGGCATAACCTCCTAATTAATAAACCAGTACTAATTATATACGACCTAAAGTGACCAATTAAATTAAAAACTAACGTTTCGGATTACGCTTTAAAAATAATAATCGGATATCGAAACAATTAAAAAAACTTTTACCTTATTACTTTTTACTTTTGTAAGTTATATAGAGCCGAACTGAATTACCCTATATACGATAAAGAATTCCTAGCTATCGTTAACGCTTTTAAAAAATTCAAATATTATTTTAAGGGCAGTATGTACCAAATCAAGGTATATACGGGCCATAAGAACATTATATACTTTTCTACGACACGAAAACTAATCGGAAAATAATTACGTTACGCAAAATATCTTTCTAAATTCGATTACGTTATTATCTATCGTAAAGGATTAAAAAATAACAAAGCAAACGTACTCAGTAAACGACCTAACCTAAAAAAACCTAAGGTCAAAATATAACAAACAATTTTCGATAAGATACCCGAAAAACACTTACGACAATAACGAATTACTACGATAAAAGGAATTCTAGCCAATATATACCAACGTATACAGTAATACAGTAATAACCTACCCGAAGGATAACGAACAAACAAAATTCAGATACCAGAAAAATTCCCAAAAAATTTGATACGAAATATACATAAATATTAATTACATAAATACCCAGGGATCTACAAAACCCTAAAACGCTTACAACGGACATACTACTTTCCTAAAATAAAATCAACCGTACGAAAAATAATATAATAATACGATATTTGCGCCAAAACCAAAATACGACGATATAAGCCATACGGAAAGCTACAACCATTACCAATCGCAAAGCGATCATAAAATTTTATTATATTTAACTTTATTATTAAGCTCCCTATATCAAAAGATTTAATTACAGGAATATATTATAATAATATTTTCGTAATCGTTAATCGATCCACGAAATTTTCCTATTTCCTACCCTATAATAAAGATACCGATATAAAACAACTCGCATACATTTTCCTTCGATATATCTTAAGCATTTACAAACTTCTAACGGAAATTATATCAAACAAAGGCATAACCTTTATTTCAAAATTCTGGCAAAAACTAATAACTTAACTTGGATTAAACCATAAATTATCTAACGCATTTAAACCGTAAATAAACGAACAAACGGAAAAAACTAACCAAACGTTAAAAACGTATTTACAATATTACGTCAATTACGAGCAAAATAACTAAGTCGAAAAGCTACTAATTATACAGTTAGCTTATAACACCAACTACCATAAAAACATTAAAATAACGCCAGTAACTGCCAATTTTGGTTTCATAGCAAAAATTTACAAAAATTTATACGAAGAACTAATTAACGTTAAAATAATTTTAACATTAAAATAACTAAAGTAATTATATACCAAAATAAAAACAAAACTTAAATTCGTACGTAACTAAATAAACAAATACTATAATTAAAAAAGGTTAAAAAAATTAACCTTTTCGGAAAAGGAAATAATTTACCTAATTACTAAAAACATTTAAACCAAACAACTTAACAAAAAACTTGACTTTAAATATATTAATCCATACAAAATTACCAAAAAAATCTTAAAAAACAATTACAAATTAAAATTATTACAGAAAATTAAGCTTTATTTAATCTTTTATATTTCCTTACTTAAATTAACAACAAATACGATTAAAATTAATACAAAACGAAAAAAAAAAGTTAAAAAAAACGTACCAGTTTACGAAGTAAAGAAAATATTAAATATACGGAAACAAAACGGACTTACCTAGTACCTAATTAAGTAAAAAAATTACCCAAATTCCGAAAACACCTAAAAACCCGCAAAAAACCTTATAAACGCCTAACGCCTCCTAAGGAACTTTCACCAATAACGTCAAAGCCGCCAGGGTTAAAATTCCAGTTTACGCTACCTAACGGTACCCAATCCGTCCCCCTAACATCAAACCAATCAACAGAAAAAATAACTTATACGGATGTAACCATTTCGGCTTTTAACTACCTTTTCTCCCATTCTAAACGCTCAAATTCTTCCATCGCCTCCGCACCTTAAATTCCTCGACGTAACATTTTAATCCTATACCGTTACAATAACTTCTTTTAACTCCGAAGCCGGGCTAAACGATTAAACAGTTTATTAAGGTATTATTAAGCCTTAAATATTTCCTTTTCGGCAAAACGTTTTTAAAGCTTTAATCGATCCTTTTTATCCATTAACCGCCGATATTCTAATTCGGAAAAACCAAAAAGGTTACAAAAATTAATATGCTTGGTACAGTAAAAACATTTTCCAGAATTAAAATAAATTTTGTAAATCTCGTTTTTAAACTTACAGCAAAAATAAAAAAGGTTAAAAGATATATTAAAACCAAAACGGTTAATTCGTTCCGATAAAATTAAAACGTTATTACGTTTACGACGAAATCGTTACTTTTTAATTCGATTAAACATAATAATTAAGTTATAAAAACAAAATAATAAAAAGGAAAAAAAGTTACTTATTAAATAATATAATAAACAAATTAATTTTTAAAAGCAAAATTCCTAAAAAGAAAAAATCGTATTATAACCCAAAAATTTAGCTTATTACCAAACGGTCGGAAAATGCGTAAATATTTCCGATAAAAGGTCTTAATTTACGTAACCGGCTTAATAAATTTAATAAAGAAAATAGGGCTTAACGCTTCGAACCAGTCGAGCTGGAGAAATAATTCGACGGGCTCGACGGGCTTAATAAAACTTAACTACTATAAATAAATCGAACTAATTCGAATACGTCGAACCAAAATAAATATATATACGCTTATTATTTCCATAGCTTAAATAATACCAGCTTGCAATTACAATTTGGTTACCCAAATCACCTACGGTTATCTACTATTACCAAACGTAACTAGCACCTTATTGCTCAGATTCCCACGATACCACTGCCAACATAAACCGTACGACTAGGTTTAATAGTTGGTTAAGCCCATAGCCGTCATATTTTCGTATAAAAAATTCCTTTTTAAAGGTTTTAAAACGTTATTAATTTCACTAAATAGATAAAACGCACAAACGTTTTAAGAAAACCTTTAAATTGTTAATAAATCATTAGGAAATTGCTCTAACATTGTTTATAAATCGAAAATGAAGTTTATTAACGGCAAATTATAAAGAATGTTTATACGGATAACATTTTACAAAATTATGAGGTAAAACAAATTAAAACTTAACTTTAAATCTCTTTTATTTAAAATGGGAGACTGCATAATTAAAACCGGTATAGAAAATACCAAAACGTTATAAGCGGAAATCTTAAGACCTTACTTTATAAAAATCGATTCAAATTAAAACCTTATAAAGAAATGAAAAAAAAATTCCTTTAACATATTACGGTTGTTATAAAAAGCATAACGAGGTATACGGCAAACGTATTTAATAATTTATCTCATATTAACGGGATAACGGTTCAGTTTCTACGGAAGTTCTAATAATATATCGAACAATATTTTCGGAGTATGTTCGGGAAAACGCTTAAACTTTTGCATTGTTAATCGTAAAACGTAAAATAGTTTTTTGGAAAATACCGAAGATCGGAAAAGAAACCGTATATCATTATAATTATAACGATTAAGTGCTTTATTTGCGTATTGAAGTGGACATTTAAAACGGTGAATAATAAAACATAAACTTAATAACTTATTCTGTATACGACACGAAATAAAGTTTAATTAATACATTTGAAAGATCAATAATTATATTAAACGTTTGAAACGTATTTAATGCCTTGTCTTAAAAGCGGTTACTATAATAAATACGGCGGTAAAAATAACCCCCTTACATCTTTTAATTAATGAATTCCTCTTCTATAAATAATCTATTAAACTACGCTTCAAAGGTACGGTTACAAATAATAACCGGATCCGTAACGAAACCTGACTAAACTTATTATAATTACTAATTTTATATATATTTTACTGGGCTGGACTTTTTAATAAAACCCGAAACTTAACTTCGATGTATATCGAACCTTAAATATATTTAAATAACGCCCGTTTATTAACGAAAAACGTTGAGAAATGCGATTTTAAAATAACGTAAGCCGAGAAAATTTAATTCTAAAAACATATAAATTAATACATCGTTTCATTTTTAAAATATGATAATTTACCGAAAATAATAACCGACAACTGGGTTATTTACCTAATACGAAGACTCGGAAATAATAACCAAACGTTGATTGTATAACAATTAAAAGTTTAACTTGACCGCGAATTAACCTTTAAATAATCCGTTACCGACTAAATAAATAGAGTTACGTAGTTAAGTTGATATATCTAAAATTTAATTTGTATAACGTGCTATATAAGCAAACGGCTTATATAAGCGAACGGATCAAATTTCAAATTTGGCAACACCAAATTCAAATTAACCAACAATAACATATCGCATTAGTTTAAGTTTATCGGATTTTTTTTTCGCTAAAGTTTTTTATAACCTTTTTATAAGTACGCGTATTATGTCCGGGCTTACTGGAGACGCTATACTTCCGTTCTTTCGTTTTAACTCTTTTATAACGACTCCTTTTAGCTGTTATTGGCTGCATTCTTTTATTAACCCCTTTTTTTGCGCTAAAAAAAGTTTTATCCCGTTTATATAATAAATATTTCTTTCTTTAAAAAACGTTCATTTTTAATTTTATAATATTGAATTTAAATATAATTCGTTTGCATAATTCAACGTCTTCTTTTATTTTTATTTTTTTTTTTTTTAAAAAAACCAGTTTTATATAAAAGCAATATATGCTCCCCTAAAGGCAACGTGTCCGTATAGACAAATTAGATAAAATGATAGATTGCCACCTTAATTTTAAGCCTTAGTAAACCTATTTCTTCCGCAAACTACCTTGTCCCGCTTTTATCTACGTCGATTCTTATTAAGGTTTTAAAAGGTTTTCGTAATCCGGAAGAGCCGGGTAAACCATTATTTTTAATTTTTTAATTTATATCGTTCTAAAATATAAGTTTGGAAGTTTTTAAACTTATTAGTACCTTCCCTTTTTAATTTCGCCAATAATACCTTTATAACTTTTTTATCATTTGTTATATACTTTTATATAAATCGATTGCTATTACTTTCGTATATTAAATTATATTCAAAAATTACAACCCGAAATTATTTATTTTGAAAAAGAATTTTTAGATCGACAATGATATTAATAATTTAAATTCGTCCGGTAGTTTTGTAAAAAGTATATACCATTAATAAAAAGATTTCTGTAATAGTTTTGCGGTTTGAATTACCGGTATTATATATTTATACTTACGTAATATATTATTTTAAGTAACTCGAAAAGGTACCGTAAAAGGAATCAAGCCGTAAAACTGGTAAGAATTCGGAAAGATGCGAGCCTTTTATACGTAATTAAGGTTTACGTTTAAAATATGCTCTTAAGGTATATTCTTTAAATTTATTGTATAAAGCTTAATATCTTTTAAATTATATAATTTAACCCTATCGAACTGTAAAAGCAGCGGCTTTAAAATTTATTAAGGTTAAAGCTTATTAGCAATTACGTATATAAACTTTTTAGCGGATATTAATCGAAAGATTACGTACTTACGGAAACCTAACAATCGGCTTTAAAATAAGGCTTTATAAAATTAAGGTAGTAATTTATCCTGTCCGTAAAACTTATTAATTAATTATCGTATAAATGATATCGTTCTCCTTAAAGGAAACGTAACTGTATAAACAAAATTGAATAAAATAATAAATTGCTACCTTAATTCCTAGGCCTTATTAAACCTATTCCTTGCGTAGCTTTTATCCACGTCGACTTTTATCAAGGTTTTAAGCGGTTTTCGTAATCTGGAATAACCGGGCAAACCATCGTTCGGAATTCTTTTTATACCGTTCCAAAATTTAAATTTTAAATTTTTTAAATTTGTTATTACTTTCCTTTTGTAATTTTGCTAATAATTCCGTTATAATTGTTATACTTTGCGGCAAACGGTTTTATAAAAATCGATTACCGTTATTTTCGTAAATTAAATCGTATCCTAAAATTAAAACCCGAAATTAATTATTTTAAAAAAGTCTTTTTAAATCGATAATAATATCGATAATTTTAATTCGTCCGGTAATTTTTTAATAATTTTATACCGTTAATAAAACGGGTTTTATAATAATCCTGCGGCAATGAATTACCGATATCGCGTATCCGGACTTATATAATATAATATCTTAAATAACTTAAAAGGTTTTAAAACGATCGAACCGTAAAATTAACGAAGATTTAAAAAAATGCCAGCCTTTTATACGTAATTAAGGTTTACCGTTAAGGTTTGCCTTTAAAGTTTACTTTTAAAGTTTATCCTTAAAATTAACCGCGTAAAACTTAACAGTTTTTAAATCATATTATTTAACCCTGCCGAACCGTAAAGCTAACGGGTATAAGATTTATCAAAATCGAAACTTATCGGCAACCACGCATTAATCGGCTTTAAAATAAAACTTTATAAAATTAAAGTATTAATTTACCTTAACCGCAAAAACTATTAATTAATTATTATGTTCGAAAATATTAAGTATAATACTTATCGTATAAATTATATCGTATAATAATTTTTTATATATTTGGCTTAGCCTAGAAAATAAGGCTTAAACCTATTCGACCTTATATAAGTTATATCGTATAATAATTCTTTCTATATTTAGCTTAGCCTGAAAAACCAGTCTAAAATCTATTCGAGCTTACGTAAAAGAAATATAGAAATCTTATTATAAAATTAATTAAATTAAATAATCTTGGCGGCAAGTTACTTTAATAAAAAGAATTAATTTCTTAGATTTAAACTTTTATTTTTCTTTTATTTTTATTCTTTATTCTTTTTATTCAATATTTTTTAGTTTTGTTTTTTGCAAATACCGTTTTTATTTTATTATTTTACGCATATTTTTAAAGGTTTTCGTAAACGAAAAAAATGAAACTGGCCCAAGTTAGCGGTAAAACGATTAACGTAGGTATAAAAAAAGTTTTCACGCCTAAAATATTTTTTACTAAAATTAAATACAATAAGATTAACTTTCGAAAATTTAGATTTACTGTTGTTGGACACTATAATAATTTAAAGGGGTTATAAAAGTCGGCTAAAAAATCTTTTATAATAATATTAATATAATAATGTTGTATAAAGTTTTCGATATATATTAAATATTTTTTTTAAAATAAAAAATAAGATGTATTAAAAGATTAAAATTTATACGAAAAATACGCGGGTATATAAAACGTAATAATATCGTAATTAACGTAATATTTTACCTATTTTATGGAATAATAATTTTTATAACCGTTAAAAATTATTTAAAACATTTTATACGCGTTCGAATATATTTATTCAAATCTTAAATTTATTTTGTTATTAATTATTATTGTTTAATATAATTTTTATTCGATTAATAGTAATAAATATTTATCGTATAAGGCCTTAAGATAACTTTCTCATTCTAATAATAAATGATGTTATAATTCAATTTTAACAATTAATGATTTAATTTATTATATATATATATATATATATATATATTTTTTGGTTTATTTTAAATTTTTATGATTTTTATTATTATACCCGTTGTTTTAAAAAACTTTATTAAAATTTTAATTTCGTTAAGTTATAAATATGCCTTTTTACGATAGCGTATTTCGCAATTATAACCCAAATAATATTAAATTATTTCCGAGAAATTTGGGATACAGCCTGTAAATAATTAATTTTTTAATTTAAACGCACTTAAAATTTTCTTTACCGTTTAATAAATTTCGATATTTAGTTGGTTTTAATAGGTTCCGTAACGCGTTAAGTAAGTAATATATTAACCATATTTTTAACTTATTAAAGCCGAATAAAAAACCTTTACGTATTTAAATTAATATTCGGTCGATAATTAAATTCTTTTTGATTAGCGTTAATATTCGGAAATTGAAAATATTATTAATTCGGGTGTATTTATTATAATATCGAGATTATAAGCTTATTCAAGTAACTTTAGATATAGAATTAAATTTCGTATAATTAAATTTTGACTTTCGTTTTTTATCGTAAATAATTAGGTTTATTTCGTTATTTTTATAAGCCGTTCCATATTATTAATATTAAAAAATGGACAATTAAAGTTAGGTAACTAAAATGTTGAAAAAAATGAGCAGTTCGCTTGTGTAAGCCGCTCGCTTATGTGAGCCGTTTGCTTACGTGAGCCGTTTGTTTATGTAGTTCGTTAAAATATAAACCTTTATTTGTAAGTTGCGGAAAGCGGTAATTATACATAGTATCCTTACGATACTAGCAAAAAGATTATCGCAAGCAAGCAAAATAACGACTAACTTCTAAATTAATAATTATTACGGAAATCCAGCAAACGTTCACCTTAGTAATTATACCAGTTTAAAAAATTATATTCACAGATACGTTTATAAAAATACCGGATTAATAAAGCACAAACTATTATAAATCTAGTACTTTAAACAAATTTAGTAATTAAAACAGATAAACGAAAATTACCTTATAATAAAATGAATTAAGTTTAAATTTATTATTCAAAATTTTAAATTTAAAATACGTGACGATTTATAACAAAATTTTAAATAGTAATTAAAAATATTTCCATTTATTTAACGACAGATTTTAATCTTACCTAAACACTTACGGGGTTTTAAAAAAACCTTATATTAAAATTAACGACAAAAAAGTAATGACTTTTCAAACCTAAAATGATAACTTACCCGTAATATACGTAATGTCCCACATAAGTACTCCGGACGCATAAGTGCTTTGGAGAGGTTTTGGCATTTTGTAATAACAAATTTAAATAACTTAATAATAACATATCGCATTAATTCAAATTAATCGGATTTTTTTTCGTTAAACGTTTTTATAGCTTTGTTATAAGTATGCGTATTATGTCCGGGTTTGCTATAAACGCCGCATTTCCGTTCCTTCGTTATAACCTTTTTGCGATAATCCTTTCCAGTTACTATTGGCTGCAATTTTTTACCACCCCTTTCTTTGTAGGTCAAAAAAATCTTTTTTGTATAATGAATATTTTTCCTTTTTAAAAACGGTTATTTAAAGTTTTTTAACGTTTGCTTAAAATTTAGTTCATTTCGGGTAACTAAACGGTTTTTTTTTCCTGAAAAACCGGCCTTATATAAAAATAATGTATAACTGTTTATTATAATTAACCAATATAAATATTCTTGTCAGCGTGCTACCCTGATAATTTCTAATATCTTTTTATGAATAACGTTTTCATTTTATTATTTTGCAAGGTCGAATAGGTTCAAGCCTTATTTTCTCTTTTGAGCTAAATATATAGAAAATTATTATACGATATAATTTATACGATAAATACCATAGCTAATATCTTTAAACATAATAATTAATTAGTAGTTGTCGGCAATTGATGCTTTTAGGTGCTACCGGCTTGTGGGCTTTGTTCAGGCTAGGCAGCAGAATGCTGCCTGGGACAGCCTTTGTCTATTGATGATTCTTTGTTACCTAATCGTATATGTAAGGGCGATTATTTACGGATTAGATTTGTCCTTTTTTAGAATTTTAAGAATTAATTTAGAGTAATTACGTTAAATTCCTGTATTCGATTATTGTGATTGTTGATATAGTAATATTTTCTGGTTAATTAATAACCGTAGCACGTTATACGAAATGGTTGATTATAAATTAAAAGCTAAATTAACAAAGGAAAGTAAGAGATTTAAAAGAGAACCGTTTAGGTAACGATTTAGGAAAAAGTTAAGTAGTAGTTAACGATGGCGAGCAAGTATACGAATGAAACCCTTTTTTCTTTATTTTTTTTACCTTTTTATGATTAAAGAATTTTTTTAAACGAAAAGGTTTTTAACGAAAGAGAATAGGAATACGAAGTATTTTTTGTGGGAAACGTTTTATTGATTTAATAGCCGTTAAAAACCTTTATTTAAAGATAATAATCCGAAACCGACCTAAATAAGCTTTATACGTTTTTAGGTATTAATATAAACAGTATTAAATGTGACGTTAAGGTACGGGAAAAAGATATTAATAAATTAAGGATAATATTAAAAAGTTAAAGTTTTAAACCAAGAAATATAACGATATGATAAAGCAAATAAATAACATAATAATATAGCTGTTAAATACGGTTTAATATAAAACGCAAAGTTCCAAAAGCTTACGCAGAACGAGTATGTAACCGAAAGCGTCGTAGAACGTTTTGCCTGAAATTAAGGCGAATGGTTTTAAAAAAGTACTTATTGTATTAGAAAACGATATAAAAAAGATTAACCCCTTAAGAAAAAGCGAAACGAAGTTTAAAAGGTGGTTTATTAAGAAACCCGACCTTCCGAAAAGAGAAAAGAGTAAAAAGGTAAAGTTATTGTTTAAAAAAATGGAAGTGACGCGTGGAAACCTTAATAATTGAGAGATTTTCTTATTTTATTTTTTTCTTCAAATTTATAAGGGAATATTTCGAAATAACGGAAGGGATATTATAATTCCTTTAATAAATTATTTAATTTTAATAATTTAGATAGCTTTAACAATTTAGATAGCTTTAACAAATTAGGTGTTCGTTTAAAGGAACTGAAAAAAGATTTTAAAAAATTTAATAACGATTCGAAGTTACGTTAAAAACGTTTCGACTTTTTTAAAATAAAAAGAATTATTTATTAGGTCAGGTTAATTAAAAGTTATAAAATAACGTTTTTAATTTTATATTAAAAAATTTAATTATAAGAACCGTATAAAATTAAAGCAAATTAATTAATTGTGTTTAACAAAGGTTATTATCAAAATTTATAAAAAGGCGTTTTTTAAGTTGATTATACATATTAAAAAGGGAACAAAAATGTTAAGGATTTTCCGGAAAATTTATGTAGTAATAGATAAGGCCCGGTAAAGGTTTGTTTTTGGAAAAAGTTTAATAAGATTATATATAATAAAGGAAACTTTATGTAATTTATTTTCAGTTTTAAAAGTTATTTTAAAAAGTAAAGGGTTATAATAGAAAGTTTAGAATTAAAAAGTATATTATAATATTTTTTATTGTTATAAAGGACCGTATTAGCAACTAATATAAAACGATATAATTAGTGCTTAAATAAACGGATTACTTTTTTAGCAATTAATTGACGATTGTAATAACAAATTTTATAACCGTATTAATAAGAAAAAAAATAACGGACGGTTTTATAACGCATAGAAGGGTAAAAGAGGTAAAGGTTACTTTAGGATTTAAAAGCGAACGTTAATATTATAAACAATATCAAAAATTTCGAGAAAAATTCGGTCCTAAATATTAAATATAAAGGAATTTATATATATTAGGTGAAAATTTTATTATCGTTACTGCCGTTAGGATAATAAAGTAATTTTTAGAAAGGCCCCGTAAAAGAAATAACGAAATTATAGTAAAATATATTTTATATATTAATGACTTCACTTTAAAAGTATTTTTTAATAAGATATATCATAAAAAAACGGTATTTAAATAAAAATACCCTAATAAATTTTAACAGGTTCCAGTTAATAATAATTAACGTATTTCAAAAAAACATATTTTTTATAATTTTATAAAAAGTTAAAACTTATTATTAAAGCCTCGGAATTAACGAACGATAAAAATTATTAATAAAAATACGTATTTAGGAAGGTATTGGGTAAAATAACAACGGTAATTTTTAAAAAAAAATATTTATTAACGTTTTTAAAAATAAAAATGTTTATATAACGGACGAAATACAGAGAAAATTATTTTTTAATATTATCGTTTTTATTATTTTAATACAAAACGATTAATTTAAATTATTAAAATGTTTGCGGGAATAAACTTAAACCTTAACGAAATAAAAGGATTTTTTTATATAACGTCTAACAACAAAAAAATTACGGAAATTTTTATTTATAAGTTTTTAATTTCTTCCTAAAGGAGACGTGACCGTATAGACAAAATTGGATAAAATGATAGATTGCTACCTGAATTCCTAGGCTTCACTAAACCCATTCCTTTCGCAGGCAATTTCAGACTGCCTTGTCCCGCTTTTATCCACGTCGATTCTTGTCAAGGTTCTGGGCGGTTTTCGCAATCCGGAGCAGCCGGGCAAACCATCGTTCGTAATTCTTCTTATATCGTTTCAAAATTTAAATTTCGAAATTTTTAAGCTTATTATTATCTTTCTTTTTCAGTTTCGCCAATAGTTTCGCTATAATCGTTAAATTTTCCGGCATACGTTTTTATAAAAATTAATTACCGGTATTTTCGTAAATTAAATCGTATCCGAAAATTAAAAACCGAAATCGATTATTTTAAAAAAGATTTTTTAAATCGATAATATTATCGATAATTTTAATTCGTCCGGTAATTTTTTGGTAATTTTATATCATTAATAAAACGGTTTTAATGGTAATTTTGCAGCTATGGACTACCGGTATCGCATATCCGGACTTACGTAATATAATATTTTAAGTAATTCGAAAAGTTATAAAAACGATCGAAATTAATAAAAGCTCGAAGAAATGCCAGCTTTTTATATATAATTAAGGTTTACCGTTAAGGTTTATTTTTAAAGTTTACTTTTAAAGTTTATGTTTAAAATTTACCGCGTAAAATTTAATATTTCCTAAATTATATTATTTAACCTTGCTAAACCATAAAGCTAACGGGTATAAGGTTTATTAAGGTCGAAGTTTATCGGTAATTACGTATTAATCGGTTTTAAAATAAAGTTTTATAAAATCGAAATATTAATTTATTTTAACCGTAAAATTATTAATTAATTATCGTATTCGAAGATATTAGGTATAGTATTTATCGTACAAAGTATATCGTATAATAATTTTCTGTATATTTGGCTCAGCCTGGAAAACAAGGCTTGAACCTATTCGACCTTGCATAAGTTTTTAATAACGGGAGCAATATATAAAAAAAGTTTTATTTAATATAATATGAATTTAATTAAGTTTTTAAATATTAACAATAATAATTATTTCGGTTTTATTATAAAAAAATTAATATATTATAAAAAATATTATTTATTTGAAATTACAAACGAAATATAATAAAGTTTATACATTTATATTCAGGGTTGATAATTAGTTACCAATAGTCAGACTACAGACTAAAACGTGTAGTCTGTAGTTAGTCAGTAGCCTGACTAAAACTACATTAGTTAGTCTTGTAGTGACTATTAGTCACTAAATTGCTATTTGCTTTATTTTTAAATATAAATCTTTTATTTTAATTTTAAAAAATAAGTTATTTTAAAAGTTAGTTAAAAAGAACTTCCGTTTTTTTAAACTTTCTTTTAAATTAATTATGGATTGATTTTTTAAGGTTGTAGTTAGTCAGTAACCTGACTAAAACTACAGTAGTTAGTTAGTCACTACAAAATGACTAAAAACTACAGACTACAATATCAACCCTGTTTATATTATATGGATAATAAAACGTTTAAAAATAATTTTTTTAACGTAAAAAGGTTAAAGTAAAAAAATAACAATTTTGCGCTTAAACGGTAATAACAAATTTGTTATCAATATAATGGAAAATTTTTATGTAGTTAAAAATATTAAATTGATAATTTCCAGCTTTTATAATTAATATTAAAACGGAAATACGGAAAAGGGTATTTAATTTTTATAAAACGAAACTTATACAATTTAAACCTAAATAAAGATTTCGATACACTGTTAAATTTTAGTAATAACAATTATAACGCATATAATTAGTAAAATTAAATAATTTATAATAAAAAATTTAATATTAACCGAATATTTTAAAAAGGTATTTAAATTTAATAAATTAAATAAAGCTAAAAATAAATATTTTCGAATTTTCGGTAATAAATATATAATTTTAATTAATAAAAACTACAAAACTAAATTAAAAAAGTTAGCAACCCGTAAAGCAAAAGGTATATTATTAAGTTATTAAAAAACGTATAATTATAAAATATAATTATTAAAAAGCGGTAAATTCCTTATAATATTATACATTATAATTTATAAAGATTTTAAAAAAATTCTAACCTTAAAAATATTATTCGATCACTTTTATAACCCGTATAAAGAGCGTTTAAAATATCATTAAAAATAAAAGGGTATCGGAATAAAAATAAGAATAATAACATTATCTTAAAAAATGATATAAACCAGGAAATTAAGTAAGTTAAACGTAAAAAAAAAACGTCCCAAAAAGATAATGCTTAAGTTATATATTTTGAAAGCCTTAAATAAAGTCCTTAAATTAATGCGCAAGTTAGAGTTAACTTTAATCCAAAAAAGCGAAAAAGGCGGTAAAGTTTTATATACTTTTTATTTTAATTTATTAACAAATAATAGCGACGATGATTTTTTTAAAGGTTCCGGAAACGCCGATTAAACTATCCGGAATATATATAAATATTAATAAATAATTAATATTTTAAAGAATAAATATATTGATATTTTTAATAACGTAAAAGATATTAATTTACATAAATTATTTATTATTTAAAAACTATTTGTAATAAAAGATAACGGCCCGTTTTTAAAGAAAATTATAAAAGGCCTAAAACGAAAAATATAACGTAAAATAATTTTTACGAACATTAAAAAAAACCTTTTACGTAAAACCTTTAAATTTACGCCTTTTAATAAAAAGGTTTATAAATATCTTACTAAGATTAAATAAATATTTAAATATATATATATATATTTACAAAAAAGTTACACAAATATAAAATACGTATTTCTCGAAAAGGTTTATTTAACGAAAAACAATTAATTATAATAAAACCGTAACGAATAAAATAAAAGCTGTATATTAAAAAATCTTAATATTTTTAGCTCTTTATTTAAGCTGGCGAATATTTTAAATGGATTTTATTATTACGTACTTACTTAAATAATAAATAAATAATAAATATTTATATAAAGCAGTTTTTTATATTAAAAAATTAAATCGATACGTAATTATTTTTAAAGCACCATTTTTCTTTTAAAAAAGTTATTAAATTTAATTTTTTCATACGGTTTAAAACAGGCCGGAATTATTTAATAAGAAAAAGTTAGGAAAATATTTACGATATTAAACTTTTATTTATTGATTTCGGATAATACGATTAATTATAACCTTAAAACCGGGTATGTTATCGGTTTATACGTTAATAACTTTATATTTTTCGTAATTAATCAATAATAATCTAAAAACGTTATTAAAAAATTATTAAAAACTTAAAATACGTAAATTAATACCTAGGTATAAAAATTATTCGTTTTTTACCGATTAATAACGTTAAATTGAATTAATAATAATATAATAAAAATTTATTATAGTTAATTAAATTAAACGAAATATAAAAAAAGCTTATATTATTCGGTAGAAATCATTTAAAGTACGTTATTAAAGATAAAAAAAGTTAATAAAGAAAATATATTCGAATACGTAAACTTAGTAAAGAAATTTAATTTTTTAAGTTATATTAGCAAACCGGATATAACGTTTATAATTTTAAGTTAAATTTATAAGTAATTTATTACTTAAATATTAAAAATGTATTGAAAAATTATGACGTTATTTAAACGGTATGGTAAATTTATTTTTTTAATACCGGAAGTTAAAACGATTTTATTTATACCATAAATATAATAACTTAAAGTTTTTTAAATTAATAAATATAAGTTTTACGGATAATTAAGAATTAATAAAATTTATTATAAGGTATATATTTTTTATAGCTAAAATATCCGTATTTTGGATTTTAAAATTATAAAGCGTTATTACGAAATATATTATAGAAATAAAATCTATGAATATAAAAATAACTGTTATTATTTAATTTAATATTTTTTAATTGTTAATTATAAATTATCGTGTTATTAAATTTTAAAATAGTTTTTTCTTATTTTAATAATAAATAACTGTATAACATAATTTTAAAAATTAATAACTTAAATAACGGTAACTTTCTTTTTAGAAAAGTCGTAACCGTGTAAACAAAATTGGATAAAATAATAGATTGCTACCTTAATTCTTAGGCTTTATTAAACTTATACCATTTGCAAACTGCCTTATCCCGCTTTTATTTACGTCGATTTTTGTTAAGGTTTTGGGCGGTTTTCGTAATCCGGAGCAGCCGGACAAATTATTATTCGTAATTCTTTATATATCGTTCCAAAATTTAAATTTCGAAGTTTTTAAGATTATTTTTTTTTTCCCTTTTTAATTTCGCCAATAATATTTCCATAATCGTTATATTTTCCGGTATATACTTTTATAAAAGTTGATTACCGTTATTTTCGCGAATTAAATCGTATCCGAAAATTAAAAGCCGAAATTAATTATTTTAAAAAAGATTTTGTGAATCGATAATAGTATTGATAATTTTAGCTTGTCCGGTAATTTTATGGTATTTGTATACCGTTAATAAGACGGTTTTTGTCGTAATCCTGCAGTTTTGGACTACCGGTATCACGTATTCAGACATGCGCGGCATGGTGTTTTGGGTAATTCGAAAAGGTGCTATAGGAACGATCGAGATGCCAGCCTTTTATGCGCAGTTAAAGTTTACCGTTGAGGTTTACCTTTAAGGTTTGCCTTTAAGGTTTATCTTTAAGGTTTACCGCGTAAAGCTTAATATTTCTTAAGTTATATTATCTGATTCTGCCGAACCCGTAAAACCAGCGGGTATAAGGTTTATTAGGGTCGAAACTTATCGGCAACCACCTATTAATCGGTTTTAAAGTAAGGTTTTATGGAATTAAGATATTAATTTATTCTAACCGTAAAACCATTAATTAATTATTATATTCGAAAATACTAGGTATAATACTTATCGTACAAATTATGTCGTATAATAATTTTTTGTATATTTGGTTTAGCCTAAAAAATAAGGCTTAAACTTATTCGACCTTGTATAACGGTAACTTATTTTTTTTTTATTATATTTATTTACACTTTTTTAACTGTTTTTATATTAATAACTATTATGTCTGTTATTATGAAAAATTTTATTTAAGTTTAATTTCGTTAAGGTTATAAATATCTCTTTTTATAACACCGTATTTTAAAATAATAACCTAAATAAGTTCGAATTATTTGTAAAATACTTTTATAATTTTATATAAAACCAATTAATAATTAATTTTATGATTTAAAATTTTTTAAAACTTTTAAGTATTTAAGTCGAAAATTCGGTCGATAATCGAATTTTTTTGGTGTCGGCGCTAATTTTAGCAATTTAAGTATATTTTTACTATAAAAAGGTATACCGGTATATCGTTGATACAAAGTAGATTTTGTAACTTTATATATAAAACTAAATATCGTATATTAAGTTTCGGGTTTCGTTTTTTAACCTAAACGGTTAGGTTTATTTTCGGTTTTTTACAAGCCGTCCTCTATTATTAATGTTAAAAAATAGTTAATTGAAGTTTGGTAATTACAATATGCCAAAACCCATCCAGAAATACTTGTATGTCCGGAGTACTTGTGTCGCACGTTATTATTCTTTACGAGTAAGGTATAATAAAAATGTTAAAACTTTATTTTAATATTTGTAATATTCTCCTTAAAGGAGACGTAACCGCATAGACAAAATCAAATAAAATAATAAATTGGTACTTTAATTTCTAAGGTTTATTAATCTTATTTTTTATAGCTCTTGTTTACGTCGATTTTTATTGAAATTCTAGACGGTCTTCGTAATCCGGAATGATCGGGCAAATTACCGCTTATAATTTTCCAGCTTATATCTTTTTAAAATATGAACTTTAAATTTTCAAGATTTATTAGTTATTATTTCTTTTCATTTTTTAATAATTCCTTTATTATTATTATATCTTCTTACAAATACGCGCATTATATCCGGGCTTACCGTAAATTTTATGCTTCCGCTTTTTCGTTTAAACTCTTTTATAACGATTACCTTTAGTATTTAACGTACAAGGGCGTATCGGCAGATAATGCTTTGAGATGCTAACGGCTCATAGGTCGAGGCAGCAGAATGCTGCCTAGGATAGTCTTTATTTACAGAAGATCCTCTCTTACCCAATCGTGTATATAAGGGGATTTCCTACGGACTAGATTAGTTCTTTTCTAAAAATAGCTTAAGAATACAGAGAAAGTTATGCTAGATTCCCGCATCTAATCATTATAATTGCTGATAGAAACTTGAAAATTAAAATAATAGTAATAAAGAAAGTAAGAATAATTTATAATTATATAAGGTGTTAATTCTTTTACTTGATTCGGTTTCAAACTTTTATTTTAGCAAAGAATATTCTTTTTAATTTTTAGCCTTTACAAATTTCATAATATATAAATTACAAGGTTGTTGAATTATAATAATTCAGGAAGAACGAATCATGCTAGCTAGAAATAGGTTTAATATTTTCATAGATATATTTAAATACATCTGGAAAATTACAACATTTTCTTATTTTCAACTGTTATTAAAGTTATTATATAATGATACTCGTGGAATATTATACAAATAACGGCATTACTACGTCCTCTGAATTTGTTTCTTCTTTTGTCCGGTCTAACTTTTTACCAAATTTTATTTTTCAGCATTACAACATGCTTAGGAAATCTAATCGAAAATTTAATATAATGTCTTTATATTTCTGTTGTAAAGTTTTTTTTTTGCAAACTTTCTTCAACAGTATTAAGCTTAACATTCTAGCAACCGATAACATAAATCCGGATTTTCGAAAACGGTATTTGTTTTGGCAGATTTAAGACAAAATTTAAATGAGAAATATTGTCAGTTATATTTATAGCGACAGTTTTTTTCGCGTATTTGTCCCGTTTCGCCGTTTTTAATATAAAATAATAGATAACTATAAAACGGTAGATGTTATTTTAAAAATAAGAAGGTAGGAAAGTCATTCCTTTATACACTGCCAGACGAATTTATTCTCGGAAGGTCTGAAAATAAACCTTACTTTTTATTAATTTCCAAGACTATAACGTTGCTTAATTTATGTTTGGCCTTTTTTGTATTCTTGTTTGTATTATTAAGGGTAAGTATATGAAAACATAAAACAGATTTTAAATTCCTTAATTTCTGGGGTCAATTTCCTAATTACCGCTCTTTAATTAATAGACATTAGTTTAAACTTTAAACTAAACTGTCGGCAAATGTGTGTTGCAATTCGCTCTAGGTTGCTGTCTAAGTTTTCTCATTTGCAACTGGAGTTGGGAGGGGCCAGATATAGCTTCAGCTCCGTTTTCCTTGCAATCCTAGGGCCACAAATCAAAGCCCTTTGGTTTCCTTCAAAGCCCTTTCAACAAATCATCTCAACTGCCGACATAAACTTTAAAAAAGAAAAATTTGAAATATAAAATTATAATACTGGGTATAGTCTCTATCGTGCAAATTACATCGTGTAATGATTTTCTGTATATTTGGCTCAGCCTGGAAAATAAGGCTTGAACCCATTCGACCTTGCATAAAATAATAATAAATAGTTCAATTACAAATTGTACATTTTACTTTTTACTTCGTCAGTTACCGAATTCAACCAATTTTAGTGGGCTAGTAATTTGTTAAAATACGAATTTTAAAAGCTTATTTTAAACTAACTATAACGTATAACACAAGTAAGTCGCGCACACAAACAAGTTGCGCCTTTTTTTACCATTTCAATTACCCAGCTTTAACCGTCCATTTCTTAATACTATAATATGGAACGGTTAACAAAAAAAGCCAAAATAAATTCAGTCGTTTAAGCTAAGCAAAAAAACCCGCAATTTAATTATAACCGGTTTCGTGCTATATATAACGTTCCCGAATTTACTTTAAAAACTCGAATTTACGGTAAATCCTTTCGAGCCGATATAGTTCCTAATTTACCAGAATTAACGCCGACCGAAAAAAAATTATTATCCACCAAGTTTTTAACTTAAATACGTAAACGTTTCTTATCCGGCTTTAGTACGTTGAAAATATAGCGAAGTTATTACTTACTTAATACGTTACAAAACGCGTTAAGGCTAATTAGGCGGCGAGCTTTATTAAACGGCAAAAAAAAGGTTTAAATGCGTTTAAATCGGAAAATGGATTATTAACGGATTTTATCGGAAAACCTAAAAAATTTTGTAAATAGTTTTAGCGTATGCGGGTTATTATTGCAAAAGCCGGCATCGTAAAAAAGGATATTTATAACTTTAACGAAACGGAATATTTAATAAAGTTTTTTATAATAACGGATACAATATTTATTAATGCCGAAAAACGTAAAGAATTTAAATAAACATAATAAAAAAATATAAAAAAAAAAACAATAATTATTAAAGTTATTAATTTCTAAAGTTAGGTTGTAGCGTTATTTTTTTTTATAACGGGAAAGAATTATTTTAGGTTTTGGTACCGTAACAATTCATTATTAGCAGCTAATAAAAAGATTACATTAAATAATAATAACTGGATAATAAATAAATTAGGGTTTGAATAAATTCAGTATTTTAATAAATATATTCGAACGCTCACAAAAAGTTTAAAACGTTTTTTTATTTTCGACGGTTATGAAAATTATTATTTGATAAATTCGAAAAATATTACGCGAATTACGATATTATTACGCTTTATATACCCGCGTATTTTTCGTATCGGCTTTAAATTTGTAACGTATTTTAATTTTTTTATTTTAAGACGTACTTATTTATGGTATATCGAAACTTTAATACGACGTTATTATACTTATATTATTAAAAAAGATTTTTTCGCCGGCTTTTACGACGCGTTCCAAGTTGTTATAATATCCGAAAATATTAAATATGCATTTGCGAAACCTGGTTTTATTCTATTTAATTTTAATAACGTTTTTTCCGAATTAAAATTTTCTTTAATTATACCTGCGCCGACCGTTTTGCCGTTAACCTCCGCCGGTTTTATTCGTTCCCCGCCTGCAAAAACCTTTAAAAATATTAAATAAATAACGAAACAAAAACGTTGTTTGGAAATATTTTTTTAAAAATTATTAGTGTAATTCGTCAAAAGTTGTTAAATTGGTTAATTTTTTAATAAAAATTAATTTATTATTTTGATACGAAGTTACTTTTTTTTTGGGAAAAAAATATTCAATTATGCGAAACCAATTATATTTTAAGTAAACGTTTTTAAAAAGGAAGAAGATTTATTCATAATGTTGGCGTTAAAGAATGGATGATTGAAGATAGGTAGTTAGGATAGCCAAAAAATGTGTTGCGCTTATTAGTGTGTTGCGTTTACTGGTGTAGCACGTTATACTTTAATTTTAAATCTGAATAAATTAAATAATTATGATTGTTTAATTACGTTAATTTAAGGTTTTTATGGTTTTCGGTATTAAGAAATATTATACTTGTTACTATAAAAAACCTTATTAAAAATTTAATTTCGCTAAAATTATAATCATTTTTTTAATAATATTATATTTTATAATAACACCTTAAATATGTTCGAATTATTTGCGAAATATTTTCAGATTTTCGTATAAAATTTATAAATAATGGATTTTCCGATTTAAACGTCTTTAAACAATTTATTTTATTTTTATTTTATTTTTATTATATTTTTATTTTTATTTATTATTTTTTTGCCGTTTAATAAAGTTCGTCGCCTAGTTAATTCCAACGCGTTTTGTAACGGGCCGGGCAAGCAGTATATTGGCTATATTTCTAACGTATTAAAGCCGGATAAAAAACGTTCGCGTATTTAAGCTAAGAATTCGATTGATAATGAATTTCTTTTTCGATCGGCGTTAATTTTCGCGATTTGGGCATATAGTTGCCATAGGAAGCTATACCGGTATATTATTTATGCCAACTAAATTTTGCAATTATATATATAGAATTAAATGTTGCATAATTAAGTTTCGGGTTTCGTATTTTTAGCTTGAACGGCTAGGTTCATTTTTACTTTTCTTGTAAAAAAATTTAATTAAAATTCGGTGGTTGGAATATGCTAAAAATTGTCCGAAGTACTTATACATCTAAAGTACTTTTGTGGGACGTTATAGTAAATATATACTTTTTAATTTATTTATTAATACTTTTATTAATAACTTTAATACCGTAATTTTTAAACTAAATAACTTTTTTTTAATAATACTACTTAATAATAATCGAGTAAAAGAATATTTAATTAACGTTAACAACGCTTAAATTTTATTTTTTAATTTTTTTAAACTGTTGCGTTATATTAAAAAACATTATTCTTTTTTAATAAAAATCTTTTCGTACGTAAAGTAAATAACCTTATAACCTTATTTCTTTTTACTTGTATTTATAATCCGGCTTATATTATTATTTATATTATCGCTTTGATTAGTTATCGTGTTCGAAGATACTGGGTATAGTATTTATCGTACACATTACATCCTGTAAAGATTTTCTGTGTATTTGGCTCAGCTTGGAAAATAAGGCTTGAATTCATTCAATCTAGCATATTATCGGTTTACTTTATTTTAATTGATTAAAATCCGAATAATTCCGTCGTTTGCGCCGTAAACTTAATTTTATCAACCTTTATTAATCAAAACTTAATTTTTATTTTATTACGTAATTTTTTTCATATAAAATAAATTATTTTCTAAATAACGTAATCGGTTTAAGATCTAATCAATTTAGCTACGTTCCGAAACTGATTACCGTCCGCGTTTATACTACTTTACCGTCTTTCGAACGAAATTATATCTTAAAATAAAATATTATACACTTTTAACTTAACAATTTTCTTATTAATTTCAAAAAATATCTTATTATCGTTATCATCGGTCGTTTATTGCAAATTATTATCAAATTTGCATAATCGCAATCGTTATCGTAGTCGTAATCGTACGCTTTTAATAAAGACTTTATTTCTTTCGTTTAATACTTAAAAATTGCAAATTACCTAAGCAACTAACTAAAACCAGGTTCTTTATAATAACAGCCAAATAAATTAAACCAAGAAACTTAATCTTAATTATTACATAATTAAAGAAATGTTATAATTAAGTTTAAAACTTAAAAAATAATAAAGTTAACGTCCTACACAAGTACCCCGGACGCACAAGTACTCCGGACGGTTTTTGGCACCTCGCAACAATAAATTCAAATAACTTAATAACAACATATCGCAATAATTCAATTAATCGGATTTTTTTTCGCTAAACATTTTTATAACTTCTTTATAAATACGCGCATTATATCCGGGCTTGCCATAAAGCCCATATTTTTATTCCTTCGTTTTAACCTTTTTACGATAATCCTTTCCAGCTGTTATTAATTATATTTTTTTACCACCCCCTTTCTTTAAAGCTAAAAAAGCTTATTCTTTTTATATAATAAATATTCCTTCTTTTTAAAAACGTTAATTTTTAATTTTACAACGTTTACTTAAAATATAATTCGTTTCGCGTAATTAAACGTTTTCTTTTTAGAAAAAAGCAACTTTATATAATAATAATATATAACCTTTTATTATAAAACTAACCGATCTAAATATTTTTGTTAACGAATTATCTTAATAAATTTTAATTTTCCTTTATAAATATCCTCCTTATTTTATTACTTTACGGATATTTTTAAAGATTTTTACGAAAGGTAAAATAAAACCGGCAAAAATTAACCCCTCAAAAAAATTAACGTACGTATAATTAAAAAGAGTTTTAATGCGGAAAAAACGTTATTGAAATCGAAAAAGATAAAGCCAGGTTTTGCGAATTTAATATTATCGGATATTATAATAACTTAGAACGTATCGTAAAAACTGGCGGAAAAAATCTTTTTTAATAATATAAATATAATAATGTTACATTAAAATTTCGATAAATTACGAATAAACGCGTTTTGAAATAAGAAAAATTAAATATATTAAAAGGTTAAAGTTAATACAAAAAAATACAAGTATATAAAACGTCATAATATTATTATTAACGTAATATTTTTCGAATTTTATCGAATAATAGTTTTCGTAACCGTCGAAAAAAAAAAGTTTCGAATTTTTCGTACGCGTCCAAATATATTTATTAAATATTAAATTTATTCGAAGTTTAATTTATTTATCATTTAATTATTATTACTTAATACGATTTTATAATCGGTTATTAATAATAAATTATTACGGTATTAAAACTTAAAATAATTTTCCCTTGCCATAATAATAAATAACGATAATGTCCCACACCACCTGACCGGATGCACCACCTTACCGGATGGTTTTTAGCACTCCGCAGCAACAAATTCAAATAACTTAACAATAACATATCGTATTAATTCAAATTAATCGGATTCTTTTTCGCCAAATATATGTACAACTTTTTAATAAATACGCGTATTATACCCAAGCTTACTACAAACGTTATACTTCTGTTCCTTAGTTTTAATCCTTTTACGATAACCCCCTTTAATGATTATTAACTAAATTTTTTTTACCACCCCCTTCTTTTTAGGCTAAAAAAGTTTATCCCTTTTATATAATAAATATTCCTTTTTTATATAAAAACGTTTATTTTTAATTTTATAACGTTTACTTAAAATATAATTAGTTTCGCATAATTAAAGGTTTTTTTCCGGAAAAAAAAACTTTATATAATAACAATATATAACCTTTTATTACAAAATTAACCGATTCGAATATTCTTATTAACGAATTACCTTAATAATTTTTAATTTTCCTTTATAAATATTATCCTTATTTTATTATTTTACGGATATTTTTAAAGGTTTTCGTAAAAGATAAAATAGAACCGTCGAAGGTTAACTGAAAAACGGTCGGCATAAGCATAACTGGAAATTTTTTTAATTTGGAAAAAACGTTATTAAAATTAAATTAAAACCAACTTTCGCAAATCCAGATTTAATATTATCGAACGTTATAATAACTTAAAATACGTCGTAAAAGCCCGAAAAAAAAACCTTTTTAATAATATATATTATTAACGTAATATTTTTCGAATTTTATTAAATAATAATTTTCGTAACCGTCGAAAATAAAAAAAACGTTTCGAATTTTTTATACGCGTTTAAATATATTTATCAAAATATTAAATTCATTTTAAATCTAATTTATTTATTATTTAGTATTATTATTTAATATAATCTTTTAATCGGTTATTAAAAATAAATTATTACGGTATTAAAACCTAAAATATAAATATCTTATTATAATAATAAATAACCATATAACTTAACTTTAAAAATTAATAATTTAAATAATTATAACGTTTTATATAAGCTTGTAAGCCAGACAAATTCACGAGCCGTTTTTTGGCACCTTATAATAACAAATTCAAATTACTTAACTATAATATATTAAATTAATTTTAATTAATCGAATATTTTTTAGCTAATTATATTTACAGCTTTTTTCTAAACGTGCATATCATATTAAAGTTTATTACGGATATTATATTACCATTTCTTCTTCTTAACTTGCCCGTAACCGATTAATATTTAATGCATCCAAGTTAATATTACCCTTATTTCGTATTAAGTAAAGCCGAACGATTAAAAAATTATTATTAACCGAATCCTTAACCTAAATACGTAAGCATTTTTTGTCCGGCTTTTATACGTTAAAGATATACGTCGGGAAACGTATTAAAAAACGCGTTAAAATACGCGTTACGGGGCATTTCGTAAGGCGCGTCGGTATATGGCGGGGCGTGTGGCAAGGCGTATAGCAGGGCGTATGGTAGGGTATATCGGGCTTGATTTGGTAACAACTTAATACTTACGTAATTAAATAAATACAATAAACGTTTCTAATTTAAAAAATACTTATTAAAAAGCATAATAAAAATTTTAGCCGGTAAAAAGATAGTAATAACAAAAAGTTACTGGTAATTGCTGAAAATTATTAATCGTATATAGGTTAAAAATTTTTTAATATGGCATCCAGAATAAGCTTTAATATAATATGCACATTTAGAAAAAAGTTATAAATATAGTTAGCAAAAAAGTATTCAATTAATTAAAATTGATTTAATATGTTGTGGTTAAGTAATTTGAATTTATTGTTACAAGGCGCCAAAAAAACGGTTCGCAAGCTTGTTTGGCTTGCAAGTTTGTGTAAAACGTTAATTTAATTTTTATTTCCTTGTTATATTTATTGAAATTTTTTACGTTTTTACTATTAATAATTATTATATTCGTTATTATAAAAAATCTTATTACAAGTTTAATTTCGTTAAAGTTATAAATATCTTTTTTTATCATACCGTATTTCGCGATTATAACCCGAATAAGCTTAAACTATTTCCGAATACCTTTGGATTTTCGGATAAATCCCGTTAATAATCGTTTTTCCGATTTAAATACGTTTAAAAAAAATTTCCGTTTAACAAATCTCGACGCCTAATTAATTTTAACGTAATTCATAACTCGTTAAGCTAGCAATATATTAGCCCTATCTTTAATATATTAAAGCCGGATAGAAAATACTTATATATTTAAATCAAAGATTCGGTCGATAATCGAAATTTTTTTTCGGTCGGTTTTAATTTTCGCAAATTTAGGATAATATCGCTTCGGAAAGGTTTGCCGCGATATTATTTCAGGTAAATTAAGGTACTTCATATATAAAACCAAATTTTGCATAAATAAGTTTTGAGTTTCGTTTTTTAACCTCAATAATTAGGTTTATTCGGACGTTTTTTGTAAGTCGTTCCATGTTATTGGTGTTAAGAAATAGATAATTGAAGTTAGGTAATTAAAATGTACTAAAAGTTATCCGGTAAGGTGGTGCATCCGGTGAGGTGGTGCATCCGGTAAGGTAGTGTGGGACGTTATAACTTAAATAAGTACAATTTATTTTCTATTTTCGGTATTAATAATTATTATAATCGTTATTATAAAACGTTTTATTAAAAAATTAATTTCGCCGAAATTATAAATACTTTTTATAATACCGTATTTCCTAATTATAACACAAATAAATTCGAATTATTTACGAAATGTTTTTAAATTTTCGTATAAAATCCATTAATAATTATTTTTCCGATTTAAACGTATATAAAAATTCTGTTACCGTTTAATAAAATTCGACGCCCAGTTAATTTCGATACGTTTTATAACGCGTTAGGTAAATAATATATTAACTATATTTTTAACGTATTAAAACCGAACAGAAAACGTTTACGTATTTAAGTCGAAAATTTGGTGGATAATAATTTCTTTTTCGGCCGGTATTAATTTTCGCGATTTAAATATATAATTGCTATAAAAAAGTATATCGGTATATCGTTTATATAAAATAAAATTTTCGACTTTATATATAAAACTAAATATCACATAATTAAATTTCGAGTTTCGTTTTTTAACTTAAACGATTAAATTTATTTTCGCATTTTTTATAAGCCGTTCTATATTATTAATATTAAAAAATAATTAATTAAAATTCAGTACTTAAAATCTATCAAAAACCGTCTGGAATATTTATACACGCATCGGTCAATTGAATCCGTGCGCCTATCTATTTCCTACCAAAACATACCCTTTTCACTTTATTATAACAACTGAAAATAAAATGTTAAAAATATCTGGATAATTTATTAGTATCTATTATTACGTACTTTATTTATTTTTAATATAAGCATTCGTTTTAACTATGGTATATTCGATTGATAAATGAAATATTACGGTATAATATTATATAATATAGTAAAAAACCAAAGTTCTAGGTAATAATACTTATATTAAATTTTAATCGATAATAATGTTATCATTAATTACGAAACTAAATGTATTCTTTTAAGTATATATTTATTAGGTAAAAATATATATTACTAAGATTTTCCTTTAAAAATTTTTATTTTCCTTTTATAATTATAGTCGAAGCGAAACGTGTATGTTTTGGTGAGAAACAGGTGGGCGCACAGATTCAAATGATCGATGCGTGTACGTCCGGAATACTTATGTAGTACGTTAACGTAAATTATATCAATACTAAATTAATCCGTAACAAATATTAAAAACGAAATTAAGTAATAAATCTTTCGAAATTACGCTCGGCAAATTTTTTTATAAATAATATATATATAAAGTTAGCTAATTAATCGGCCGAAGTATATACAAAGCTCTGCACTCTACTTCGTTTTAATAAATTTTTTTACATTATTTTTTAATATTATATAATCGGGTTAAAAATTAACTAGTCCAGCTATATTTTAAAAGCGGTTATTATCTACGCTTAATCTTTTTTTAATTTTAGTTTTAATTTTAATTTAAATTTAAAATTTTAATTATATATATATATATATAACGTACCATACAAGCTCGCGGCCCACACAAGCTTGCGGACCGTTTTTGGGCATCTCGCAACAACAAATCCAAATAACTCCCACCACAACATATCCAATTGATCAAATTAACGGTATTCCTTTTCGCCAGACGTATTTACGGCTTTTTAATAAGTACACCTATATATCAAGGCCTATTGCGGACGTTATTTTGCTTTTTGGTCCCCCCCAACCCGTATGCGACCGACTACCTCCCGAGGTATCCAAATTAATATTACCTTTATTTCGAAAATATTAAAGCCGACCAATAAATATATAATTACCGACCGAATTCCCAATCTATATACGCGAGTATTTTATGTCCGGCTTTAATACGTAGAAAATATTCGCAAAAATACGTCGTATAGGGCTTATTGTACGGCGCGCTGCAAGGCTGCGGGGCAAGGCTGTAGGGCTTGTTGGGGTACGTCGGGGGGCGCGTCGGGGGGCGCGTCGGAGGGCATATCGCGGTATTATAGGACTTGTCGAAGCAACTATTCGATTTTACGTATTTAACAAACGTTTCCAATAAAAAGGAATACTTACTATAGGGGATGAACAAATTTTTTTAATCGACGAAAAAGGTGGTGGTAAAAAGAAGTTGTTAGTTGTTAGAAGCAATTGGTTGCGTACGGATTGGAGAGACCAAAAGCTAAATAGCGTCCGCAATAGGCCTTGATATATGCGTGCACTTGTCAAAAAGCCGTAGATACGTCTGGCGAAAAGGCATACCGTTGATTTGATCAATTGGATACGGTGTGGTGGGAGTTATTTGGATTTGTTGTTGCGAGGTGCCCAAAAACGGTCCGCGAGCTTGTGTGGGCCGCGAGCTTGTGTGGTACGTTATAATGCTTTTTAAAAATATTTTTCAAAATATTTTTTAAACCCTTTTTAAAACTGCCTTCCCCTTTCAGTTTCGCCAATAATCTCGCCATAATCGTTATACTTTCCGGTATACGCTTTTGTAAAGATCGATTACCGTTATTTTTATAAATTAAATCGTATCCGAAAATTAAAAACCGAAATCGATTATTTTGGAAAAGAATTTTTGGATCGATAATAATATTAAAAATTTTAATTCGTCCGGTAATTTTTTAGTAATTTTGTACCGTTAATAAGACGGTTTTAGTAGTAATTTTGCGGCTATGGATTACCGGTATCGTATATCCGGATTTACGTGGTATAATGTTTTGGGTAATTCGAGAAACTATAGGAACGATCGAGATTGGCGAGGGCTCGGAAAAATACCAGCCTTTTATGCGTAATTAAGGTTTGCCTTTAAAGTTTATCCTTAAGGTTTATTGCGTAAAGCTTAACATTTCTTAAGTTATATTAATCCTGCCGAACCAGCCAGCGGGTATAAGGTTTATCAAGGTCGAAATTTATCGGCAATTACGTATATAAGCCTCTTAAGCCGATATTAATCGAAAAATTACGTACTTACGGGGGCCTAATAGTCGGTTTTAGAATAAGGCTTTATAGGACCGAGATATTAATTTATTTTAACTGTAAAATTATTAATTAATTATCGTGTTCGAAAATATTAAATATAATATTTATCGTATAAATTATATCGTATAATAATTTTCTGTATATTTGGCTTAACCTAGGAAATAAGGCTTGAACTTATTTAAGCTTTTAAAACCTTTTTAAAGAAATTTTAACCTTTTTTTAATACTTTAAAATTAAATTAAATTTTAAATTTTTACCTTTTTTTTAAAATAAATTTTTTTTTTCACCGTTTTTTAATAAAGCTCCGTTTTAAAATATAACCTCGTATTATTTTAATTTAGCATCTTTTTTTCCGATTAAAAGAATTAATTTTTATTATAAAACTTTATTTTATTTCGGTCGTTGTTTATATATTGCTATTTAATTTTTATAACGTTCTATATTATCTTACCGGATAGTTTTTAACATTTCGTAATAACAAATTTAAATAACTCGATAATAATATATCGTATTAATTTAAATTAATCGGATTTTTTTTCGTTAGATATATTTATAACCTTTTGATAAGTACGCGTATTATGCCCGGGTTTGCCGTAGACGTTATATTTCCGTTTTTTAGGTTTATTTTTTTTGCGAAATTTTTTAAATTATTATTAATTACATTTTTTTATTATTCTTTTTAAGTTAAAAAAGCCAAATTTTTTTCTACTAAATGTTTTTTCTTTTTGAAGACGTTTATTTTTGGTTTTGCGATGTTTGCTTAAAATATGTAATTAAACGCTTTTTTTTCCGAAGAAAAGTAATTTTATGTAATAATAATATGTAACTTTTTGTCATAAAATTAACCGATTCGAATATTTTTCTTGACGAATTATTTTAATAATTTTAAATTTTTTATAAGTATCGTTTTTGTTTTATCATTTTACGGATATTTTTAAGGGTTTTTGTAGGGGGTAAAATGGAACCGGCGGAGGTTAGTCGGGAAATAGTCGGCGTAGGTATAATTGAAGGAATTTTTAATTCGGAAAGAACTTTATTAGGATCGAATAAAATAAGTTTAACTTTTACGAATTTATATTTAATATTGTCGGACGTTATAGTAGTTTGGAACGCGTTGTAAAAGCCGGCGAGGGAATATTTTTGGTAATATGGGTATAATAGCATTATATTGGGTTTCCGATATATTACGAATAAATGTATTTTAAAATTAAAAAATAAGATATATTAAAAAGTTAAAACCGATATAAAGAATATGCGGGTATATAAAACGTAATAATATTATTATTGCCATAATATTTTTCGAATTTTATCGAATAATAATTTTCGTAGTCGTCGAAAATAAGAAAACATTTTAAACTTTTCGTCCTCGTCCGAATATATTTATTAAAATACCGAATTATTTTTAATTTTAATTCATTTATTATTTAATTATTATTATTTAAAACGATTTTTAATCGGTTATTAATTATAAATGATTAAGGTATTAAGGTTTAAGGTAATCTTTTTGGTTGTTATACTAAATAACGATATAATTTAATTTTAAAAATTAATAATATAAATAATATATATATATAAATTCTTTTCATTTTTTTTTAAAATTTCCTTTTTACGTGTATTTAAATCTTTTAGGTTTTTAGGTATTAATAATTATGATCTTTATTATTAAAAAAAGTTTTATTAAAAATTTAATTTTGTTAAAATTATAAAATTTTTTCTTATAATACTGTATTTCGTAATTACAATCCGAATAAGTTTAAATTATTTACGAAATATTTTTAGATTTTTGAATATAACTCGTTAATAAATAATTTTTCGATATAAACGCGTTTAAAATTTTTTTTTATTTAATAAATTTCGGCGTTTAATCAATTTCGCCGTTATTTATAATACGTTAAATTAATAATATATTAATTATATTTTTTATATATTAAAGCCGGATAAAAAATATTTATATATTTAAGTTAAAAATTTAGTTAATAATTTAAAAAATTTTCGGTCTGTTTTAATTTTTATTAATTCGGAAAGGTTTGTTATAATATTATTTATTTAAAGTAAATTAAAGTATTTTATATATAAAATTAAATATCGTATAATTATATTTTAGGTTTCTTTTTTTAAACCTAAAGAGCTAGGTTTATTCGTACGTTTTTTATAACCCGTTTTATATTATTAATATTAAAAAATAAATAATTAAAGTTAAGGAATTAAAATATATTAAAAGTTATCCGGTAAAGTGCTGCATTCGTTGAGGTAGTATGAGATATTAATCGTAATCGTTAATATAATTATTTTTATAAGCTTTTTAATTAAAGCCTTATTTTCTTCGTTTAATAATTAGCAATTACAAATTATTAAAAAGTTAATAAAAACGAATTTCTTTATATTCGTAATTAAATAAATTACAACGAAAAAACTTTAATTTTAATTAATATAAAAAAATATAACGATTAATTACAAGGTTTATATAATTATTAAACGTAATATAACCTATATTATCAATATTAAAATCAACTTATAAAATATATAGCGAATAATAAGTAATAAATATCTCGGGGTTGCGCCCGATAAAAAGAACTTCTAGGAATATATATGCGGTACTAACTAATGGATCAGCCGAGCCATGTGCTCGGCTCTGCACCCTGTACAATTTTAATATAATCGGAGCCGGCATTTTTTTAAATTAAAAATGATAAGTATTATATACGAGCTTTAATTTAATATAAAAGCCCTTCGTAATTTTCTTTTCCTATTTTGGTTCTTTATTTTCTTTTATGCTATATAAAAGCTTTCAGCCTTTCTTTATTTATGTAAAGAAATAACAGTTTGTTTTGTTTTAACTCTACTTTATAGATAATGACTGGTTATATCTAATTTGCGGCTCCCCTGTAACAATTCGACGATTTTGATAATGGCATACAAAACTGATTCACTTTTCGTACAACTTAATCTCAGGCTTCCCTGGCTCTTTACGAGGATTTCGGATTTAATTGGTTGTGTTTTAGCGTTATAGTGTACTTTGAATAACTTTGAAAAAACTAGAGAACGAGCCAGCGCAGCCTGAGCTAGCTGAGGTAAATTTCAACCAAACATGTAGCTACTTAGGCCAACAAGCAACATCAGGACCGGGGCTGCTGTTTCTCAGCGCCACAGCTGATGGTTCAGTTACAACATACCTACTAGGTAGTACGGCGTAGTACCTACCTACCTCCGGCCTAGTGGACATATCCCCAGAAAATTCGAACATTGAACAGAAACTATCCGCATTAGGTACCTATACTACATAACATCGTAATGGATCCTCGTCAAGGCACTCCCGTCCGCTTATCCAATGATAGGCTTGGCCTCAGTGTGGATCCTAGTTGTGATGATCGTCGCCATCGGTCATCGTACACAACGAGCAAGACGTTGAGCCACAGAGAGGATCGGGAAGCTGCTGTCGCCGCCGCTGCTAGTCGGGCTGCTGAGAAGAACGTTATAATGGCGGATCCCTTTGAGGTGCGTATGCGCTTCAGTTTGCAGCTTCAGCATCTCAACGCCAGCGTCACTTCAGCGCAGAAGGCTGCTCAGTATGCCATCAAGTACAAGGATATGGACGAGGATTTGCACTCCTGCATCATCGAACAGATTGAAAAGGTAGGGTTCGCTTTAATTCCTTCATCATGTCCTCTCCTACTTTCCATCGAGGATGGGACTGAGACAGCTTACAGAACAACATGAATACTCGGGCCAACATCATGTACTTCATTGAGCACTTCCTTGAGATGGCAACTGAGGACCGCCATAATGACTATGTACGAATGATGCAACGAGATATCATCCGAGTTGTCGATGCGGTCTGTCCCGAGGATGGATCAGGTGCCGCGAATGTTAAGGTCGTGCGGAAAGTAAGATTTCCTTCCCATTTACCATTTTCCCGGCCATCTCCCAAAGCATTGGGCGCTTATCAAAAGTCCCCAGGTACTCCAGGGTCTTCTGAACAAGTCGCTTCTTTCCAACGAGACTGTTGATGAGCTCGAAGAATGTCTGAAGGAGCGTGACACGTTCGCTTCAGACATCGGTCTCTCGTCACCGGTAAATGGAGATGCTTCTTCCATGGCCAATATCAATACTCATCCCGGCTCCCGCCCTCGCAACGGCGCCAGTGCTCCACCCGGGCTACGCCTTGATAAACGCCAGATAGAACAGCGTATCGAGGAAGACCGTGAACGACACAAGCGCATGCGTGAGAGCATGTGGACCGTTCCTCCCCGGGCCTCCGAAGAGGCATTCAAATTTTACGACGAGGCCAGTGCCACGGGGGAGGATGATGGCATTCTCGGCAAAGAGGAGCAGGAGGAAGTGCACCACGAGGGCAAGGGCGTGCCCTGCCACCATCAGAGTAAGGATCGCGTGAATGGCGTTTCGTCACATCAGCACTTGGGGGAAATGTGACATAATGCACGAGTGTCTTTTTGGCGGTAATTGTGACGACAAGGATGACGACGAATATGACGATGGCGCCTGCAACGACGACAGTGACAAGGTCTGTATGTGGTCGATGCCCTGAGCCAGGCACAAACCTTGACTGACACCAAACCAGACTGTATTGCACCGCGGCGTGGCAGTATAGAGATATGGACCTCCAAGGCGGTATGAGGATATAAGGATTGCTTACTCGTGAGTTATTTTTGCTAGCTACCATTAAATGCCTTCTAGTCATCCCGCTTCGAGTACCCGCATCTTCGAACAACAACCTTTTCTTTAACTTTCGTTTTTCCCCAACTCCATATGTTTCTAGGCATAGACACATTACTATTTGAATGATTATTGACACCTGAGGACGAAAGTTTAAGACCGGCTTGCCCTACCCGCTTCGCACCCGTAGAAGATCGTGGGGGGGCCCCTTGAAGCCTTAACATGGGAAATAGAGAGATAGCATAAGGCATAGCTCTGAGGGACGTTAGAGGCTTGTTCCTTGTATGTACTTTGCATAGGTGGATATCTGCGCCATTTGCTTTCTACTGATATATTTATGTTATCCGTGTTCGTACAATAGGGCTTGCCCGTTGCACATCAACTCAGGCATAGTAACGATATGTCTAATAGACTAGCATTGGCACACACATCCCCACATCTCAATTTGATGGGAGACCATGGTGACAAGGGGCAACAATAAGAAGAACGTAAATGCTACGTATTTTTACATTGGCAGGGGAGAGACGTCGATCAAGTCAATGACTTGAAACCTCTGCCTCTGACCTGTCGGTATAGAAATCCAAGAAAACGCATCCAGATGCTCGATACGCACTGCTCAATCACTTACACATGCAGATATTTCCTCCTAGCTAATTCAACTTCTCAGCTATCTGGCCAGCTTCACCACCGTTCATAGGACGTTGCGGCCATGGGACCAGGTAGCTCGACGGGTAGGTATGGATCCCCCCGAGACCTAGCTTTGAGCGGCTCGCTCATAACCGGGTTAATTTTACGGGACCACCTCCGTCGCAGGGGATTGCCGATCGTCACCTGGGGTAGGCACCCGTACCTTTTCAAAAGGGCGTTAAATCTCTACCATTAAGTGCAATACTCTCATAAACCCGACGAGCAGCTAAGGCCCAGGTGTTTATGGCTCCTAGATTATGACGCACAGGATATTGATCTTTGGAACGGGTAGCATAGGCGCAGTCTACGCTTGGATGCTCTCCAAATCGGCTAAAATCACCACAATATGCCGTTCCAATTTCGACGAGGCATCGAAAAACGGATTCACAATCCACTCGACTCTTTGGGGAAACAATCTAAAAGTCAAACCAGTTGTCGCCAGAACCATCTCGCAGGCAGTGGAACTTGCCGATGGTCAGCCATTTGACTTTGTAGTCATCGCGGCCAAAGCGCTACCGACCACCCCGTCCACAGCAGAGCTCATCAGACCAGCCGTTTCTGGTGGTACAACCATAGTATTGATACAGAATGGGATTGGCATTGAAGAGGAATTCGCGGTCGCTTACCCCGCTAACCCATTGCTGAGTACTGTGGTCTACCTGCCCGCAACGCAGATATCCCCCGCCGTTGTCCACCATCGAGAGGTCGAGCTGCTGCACGTAGGAACGTACCCTGCGGAGGCGACATCGAAGGCCAAAGAAGCAGCACAGGCGTTCACAGAGCTCGTGCGCTCATCAGGAGGTTCCGTGAAGCTTCACGAAGATATCCAATTTGAGCGCTGGACTAAGCTGCTCGTCAATGGTTCCTGGAACCCGATCTGCGCCTTGACGAGGCTTCGGGACAGACAATTTATTGATGGCCACGTCGACGCTCTTCACTTCATTAGGGATGTCATGTTGGAGATATGCACCGTCGCACGAGCATGTGGTTATAAGGGTGTCGACGAGGGCTTGGTTGATTACCAGATCGGTAGGGTGTGTGTGAGGGAGCTCCCAGGGGGTAAGCATTTTTTTTGGAGTTACCCCCTCCCCTTTTTTTCTAGCTCACCAGAGATGAACTCCCTCGTGCAGTCTTTTTGGAGTTAATAACTCTGGGAAAATGTCTTACAACCCCGGTCACTCGCCTAATTAATCAGAACGACCAATTACTAACTCCAAGCCTTGCAGTGCAACCTTCGATGTTGGCCGATGCCTTGGCGGAAAGGAGCTTAGAGGTTGAGGCCATCATCGGGAATGTGGTTCGTCTCGCCAAGGCCAAGGCGGTCAGTGTCCCGATGCTGAGGACGTTATACCTCCTTGCGACAGGGCTGAACCGGAGTTTCTCACTATGTGGCTAGGCACGAGGTGTTCTCTACATAACTCAGAACCAGACTCCTGAGGAGTCAGAGGACGGCCAGTCTCCCTTGGTAGGGCTAGGGTCATGTAGAGGTGATTACATTTCGGGCGTCGTATGGGCTCGTTGTGAAGGATCAGAATCACACCGATCCCATTGGCAACAAGATCCGTACTCGTGACTTCTCCCCGTTTATTGTACAGGATAGATTACATGTGATACACGCATCTTCCGGAGTCCCTCTCGCCCGGTAGATGGATCATTCCATAGTTACAGTAGCCCCGAGCTCTTTCATTGTGGCCATGATCTTCTCGGCCTCGTCCTTCGGCACGGACTCCTTCATCATCTTTGGCGCGCTCTCGACGAACTTCTTACTATCGACCAAGCTCAAACCCAACAAGTTCTTGACCTCCTTGATGACCTTGGGCTTCGCCCCCGCCTCGAAGGCCTCTAGCTTCAGGTTAAACAGTGTCTTCTCTTGGGCGGCAGGCGCAGGCTCGTCGGTCTCTTCAGCGGCGGCGGCGGCCGGGGCGGCGGCGGGTGCAGCAGCAAAGCCGCCAGTGGGCATGTCGGGAATGTTAAGCCGCGACTTGATTTGGCAGGCGTCAGTTGCTTGGGAGGTCTACGGTGCTGAACTGGTCAAAGGCGAACGAACCTTCAGGCTCGAGACCAGGTCAGCGGTCTCTAGCAGAGTCAGCTGACTAATCTGATCAACAATGCCGGCAATCTTGGGGTTTGTGGGCGCCTCGGTCGAGTTGTGCCGTCTTTGTTGTGAAGATATCGCAGCCTGTTTTAGGAACGAGCTCGATGCTCGCATTGGGTTGCCGCGACGCAGTGTTTGAGAACAGCCTCGAGCTGCATATCTGCATGGAACAGGCATATTTGGTGATATGTCGTCGTCTTCTGTGAACTTCGGGAACCGCTGACTGACTTCGCTGAGGTGTATGCTCTCCCAAAGTTGATGGTGTTGATAAACGGCAAGACACAACTGGTTCCCGAATAATTTTTTCCCAATACTTCGGCTCCCTTGCTAAGTAGGTATGTGAGTATGTACCTCCGACTCTCCTGTACCTGTGGTGGGCATGTATGTATATACTGGCAGTACCGATACTGCACGGGATAGTGTATTAATTTGTACGTAAGGCGCCGGCCGAGGACCTGTTCGGGTACTTGTTATTACTTCCAGTACGTGACTCGGGGTGTTACGTATTTTAAGGTAGATACCTAATGACACCTACGCATGCATAGCCTGTACTTACTTAGGTCTGTACGCCTAGAATGGCCCCGTCGTCCATTCAATTCTGTCTACTAGGTACCTAACTAACTAGAATCATTACTATGAATGTCGGGCGCAAAAGTGGGGCATACATTCCTGGCCTGGGTCGCAGTACGGACTGTGGCTCAAAAGACGTCATTTCCCGGCCGGGTATGTTGTATGATAACTGACCTTAGCTGCACAGACGCTATTAAGGCCCTAGAGGTACTCTACTGGAAAGTGACTTCAGCGCCCAGCAGCCAGTACAGCAGCCTCATTTCTACTCTATGTCACTTTGCTTTTGGCGTACTGTGCGCCTGGCTAGGTACGTACACAGACTTTTGCGCCCGATCTTCGTACGATACTAAGTACTTAGAGGTAGGTATGTGAATCTGTACATACCTATGTAGCCAGGTACGTTAGGCAGTTTAGCAGGAGCCGTGGGCACACTTTTGGTTCGTTCTGCGGTGCCGTAGATTGCCCGTTCCGTGCTTTGACCGCCTAAAAGTTCCTGAATTCTGCCGTTATCCAGCGCAGATTAGAAAACCTACACGCATGCACATATGTAAAGAGGTTATGCGTAGTCGTAGGCTTCGAAACCAACGACTGAAATCACAGCTTATTAACGGCCATGGCGACCATCGATTTAAGCCGCCAAAGACAGCGGCTTCTTAGGGATGCGGCCGTGTTGAGCAACCTATCGCCTGATTTGTTGGAGGTCATTCGCAGTCATGTCTCTAGCAACTTTCTTGATGCGGTTGCTGCTGCGGCGCTGGTACCGCGAGTCACAGGTCAAATTTTCATCCATTTTGAGACCGTTTTCGCAGACGTATGCGCGAGATGGTTCCTCAGGTCCCGGTGTCGCGGCCAAGAAGACCATATTATCGCAGCTTTTGCGAGGATTCTCCCATTTGCTCCTCACGTATCTGTGTTCTTAGAGCGATATATGCAGGATACGTCACTCACGAGTGAGCCAACCCGGTCTCCTCAGATCAACTCTCTTAACTCGCCACACACATGGCAAGCCCCCGGGAACGAATTGCTGCAGTCTCTGCTTGCGTTCTGGAGGCTGCTGAATTTCGACAAGAAGGCGTTCGGCCAACTGGTTTCGTCCTCGTGCATACAGTCCTTATTTCGGCACCCTTGGCCCTCTGTGAGATACCTTGCAGTCAAGATATTATGTCTTCAACTCTCAGTTTCGGACTATAAGGTAGAATCCCTTCTAAGTAAGCATGTCAGCGAAGACGTCTCGCTGGTTGCCGACTATGATGGCGTGGATATTGATTACGCCTTCTTGTCGTTATTCGAGCACAAGCGCGGAAGGGAGTTGGACAACTTTCGACAAGAATTGCAAGGTCGTCCGGACGACTCCGTGGCCGAGGCGTATCCATTACAGCAATTAACTTACCTAGTAGTCCGCTATGGAACCACTCTTCTACCGCGAGTTAACGGCAGCCCAAAGACTCCCCCGAGGCTGGTCTACACCCCAACAACCTCCCTTAACCTGGAGAATCTCGTACAAAATCTTCTGCAGCCGGGCCCCATACTCCTCTACGGGCTGCCTGGATCCGGCAAGACCTCGTTAGTGCACGAGCTTGCTAGGGAGCTTGGCATGGACAGCGGCCTTGTGACGCTGCATCTCAATGAACAAACCGACGCGAAGATGCTAATTGGATTATATTCCACCGACTCCAAACCTGGGTCCTTCTCCTGGAGGCCGGGGGTCCTCACCACAGCAGTCAGGGAAGGACGATGGGTCCTGATTGAGGACCTGGACAGGGCACCCAACGAGGTTATGAGTACCTTGCTGCCACTGGTGGAGCGTGGTCAGCTACTGATAACCAGTAGAGGGGAGACGATACAGGCACCAAGCACGTTCAGACTGTTTGCCACTGTCCGGACGACGCGAGGCATGGATGGTCAGGAGAGTCTTCCCAGCATTCTCGGTCAACGGTTCTGGCGTCCATTAAGCGTCAGGACAACCCCTGACGCTGAGCTTGAGTCGATCATCGCCGGGGAATACCCACTACTACGGATGTACACTCCAATGATCATGTCGGTCTACAGGCGGATCTCCGGCTACCCAGGCTTGCCGCATACTGCACGAGGTACCTCAGACCGCCTGATCACGCCCAGGGACCTGTTCAAGTGGTGTCGTCGTCTTCAGGAGCTGCTTGTGGGTGCAGGGTGCAAGACTGGCGGGGAACCAGTCAGCGAGACGACTAGGGCCTGGATGTTTATGGAAGCTGTCGATTGTTTTTGCGGTAATCTCTCAAAACAAAATGTCAAAGCCTCCCTAGTCAGCAGCATTGCGGAGGAGATGCACCTCCCCGAGCAGCTCACGGCTCACTACCTCGAAGCACAAATTCCGCACATAGAAGAGACTCCTAGCACATTTCGGGTTGGCAGAGTCGCACTCGATAGGAGGAAGCGGGTGCACAGGATTGGCAAGTCAAAAAGACCTTTTGCGAGCACAGTCCATTCTAAGAGGCTGCTGGAACAAATAGCAGTGGCCGTAAAGCTTCGGGAGCCTGTGCTTCTCGTGGGAGAAACCGGAATAGGCAAGACGACGGTGGTCCAGCAACTCGCCGATTTGCTTGGTCACAAGCTAACCGTCGTGAACTTGTCGCAGCAAAGCGAAGTCGGAGATCTTCTCGGTGGGTTTAAACCAGTCAATGTGCGCTCGTTGGCCGTACCTCTGAAGGAGGAATTCGAGGATCTCTTTACGTCCACTGGCATATCGACAGCTAGGAACCAGAAATACATGGAACGGCTCAGCAAGTACACCGCCAAGGGCCAATGGGCAAGGGTGTCGAAGCTCTGGAAAGAGGCGTCGAGGATGTTCAGCAGTATATTGGAGGAGCTCCAGAATCGAAACGAAGCCCGCAATGGAGATGAAGCCGATGGTCAGCCCACTGCCAAGAGGCGCAAGACGGAATCAAAGCTCCAGTCGTTGCTCGATCTGAAACCGCGTTGGGAGGCGTTCGATAGAAGCATAGATCAGTTCGACATTCAAATATCAGGGAGATCGGGTCATTTTGCCTTTGCCTTTGTCGAAGGCAATATCGTCAAGGCCGCGAGAAATGGGGACTGGGTGCTACTTGACGAGATCAACCTCGCGTCGCCTGACACATTGGAGAGCATTGCTGACCTGCTAACTTCCGGTCTCAATGACGAGCCTTCGATATTGCTGTCGGAGACCGGGGAGATTGAACGCATAGTGGCACATCCTAACTTTCGGATATTTGGCGCTATGAATCCTGCCACGGACATCGGCAAGCGCGATCTACCCCTGGGTCTCCGGTCACGCTTTACCGAATTGTACGTTGGCAGCCCAGACAAGGATCTCAAGGATCTTCTCACTGTCGTCAAGGCGTACATGAGCGGGAAGAGCTCCAAGGACGACCAAGCTGCCGACGACATTGCAAGACTTTACCTCAACACGAAAGCCCGCGCGGAGGAGAAACGGCTAGTAGACGGAGCGAACGAAGTCCCTCATTACAGTCTAAGAACACTTACGCGTGTATTGAGTTACGTCAATGAGGTCGCTCCGTACTATGGCCTTCGAAGAGCACTCTTCGAAGGCTTCTCGATGGGGTTCCTAACGCTCCTAGATAGGGCATCGGAAGAGACTCTGGTGCCCTTGATTCACCACCATCTTCTTGACAGACACGCGAACGCGAAATCATTATTATCCCAACCGCCGCGGCATCCGAATGATGGGAAACAGTACGTCATGTTCACAAATAAGAACAAGAGTCGCCAGTATTGGCTACTCCGCGGTGGCGAAACCCCTCTTGAGCGGACCGACTACATTATCACGCCGTATATCGAACGCAACCTTCTCAACCTTGTTAGGGCGACCTCGACGAGACGGTTCCCTATCCTAATACAGGGACCCACGTCTGCAGGGAAGACCAGCATGATCGAGTATCTTGCCAATTATAGTGGAAATAAATTTGTCCGAATCAATAACCACGAGCACACAGATCTCCAAGAATACCTGGGGACCTACATTTCTGATGCTGATGGGAGACTGCGGTTTCAGGAAGGGTTGCTTGTACAAGCTCTACGACAGGGCCACTGGATTGTGCTTGACGAGCTAAATCTTGCCCCGACGGATGTTCTGGAGGCGCTAAACCGCCTCCTCGATGACAATCGTGAACTGCTGCTCCCCGAAACGCAGGAAGTTGTCCGGCCCCACGAAAACTTCATGCTCTTCGCTACGCAGAATCCGCCTGGGCTCTATGGAGGAAGAAAAGCACTCTCGCGTGCTTTTCGAAATCGGTTCCTCGAGCTCCATTTTGATGACATTCCAGAGGATGAGCTCGAAACCATCCTGCAGAAGCGTAGTTTACATACAGCCCCGTCTGACTGTAGAAGGATTGTCAATGTGTACAAGGAGCTTTCAAGGTTGCGGCAGACCAGCAGACTCTTCGAGAACAAGGAAAGTTTCGCAACGCTGAGAGACCTCTTTCGATGGACTCAGAGGGACGCGGAAACTCGAGAAGAGATGGCGATCAACGGTTTCATGCTCCTTGCAGAGCGTGTACGGAACGAGGAAGAACGCATGGCGGTCAAGAAGGTAATTGAGTCAGTTTTCAAGGCCAAGATCATCCCGGATCAGCTCTACGACCCTCAAAAATGGCACTATCTTGCCCCGTTATCGCATCACAATGGCCAGGGCGTCGTGTGGACTCATGCTATGCGGCGGCTATATATCCTGGTTGCGAGTGCGCTCCGTCACAACGAGCCGGTCCTGTTGGTTGGAGAGACCGGTTGTGGAAAGACATCGGTATGTCAGGTTCTTGCCGAGTTATCCGGCAAGCAGTTGCACATTGTTAATGCACACCAAAACACCGAGACGGGCGACCTCATCGGTTCCCAACGACCCATACGAAACCGGGGAACCGTGGTAGCCGCTTTGGTTAATGATGTTGTTAAGGCGCTAGATCTGCTTGGACATCAAACCAATGGCGTTCTGGAGGATTTGCTACGGGAATACCACGCCCTTGATGCGGACGATCTATCGAGAGTACCAGATGAACTTAGGCAACGAATATCGGATAATGAAGTGAAGAGCAAGGCGCTGTTTGAATGGGTAGACGGGAGCCTAGTCCACGCCATGCGACATGGACAATTTTTCCTTCTCGATGAAATATCCCTCGCAGATGATTCCGTCTTGGAGCGACTCAACTCCGTACTCGAACCTCAGCGCTCGCTTCTCCTCGCAGAAAAAGGCACCGTTGACTCCTTTGTCAAAGCCTCTGATGGTTTCCAATTTCTCGCTACAATGAACCCCGGAGGAGACTTCGGAAAGAAGGAGCTTTCGCCTGCCTTAAGAAACCGGTTCACTGAGATATGGGTCCCACCCCTTTCTGAAAACGAGGACGTGCTGCTGATTGTCAAGTCAAAGCTAAAACAACAGTTCCGCCATCTCTCAAGTGTGATTGTGGAATTCTCGTATTGGTTTGGCCAAAACTTTCGGTCGACAACTTCCACTGCGTTTTCGATTCGAGATATATTGGTATGGGTAAAGTTCATCAACGAGACCAACGGTGGCAGTGATGCATTCCTAGTGGTCCATGGTGCTTCGATGGTTTTCATCGACACTCTAGGTGCCAACCCGTCCGCCCTGATAGCAGTTGACCCCCAAAAAATGGATGCGCAACGGAAAAGGTGTCTAGACAAACTCAGCGAGATCATAGGTCATGACGCTACCGCAATTTATCGTGCGCCACTGCAGCTTCTCGTCGGCCAGCAGTCTTTGGCGATTGGCGACTTCAGCATCGACCGTGCTGTAGACGGCGACCTCGAGGCAGGCTTTGCTTTGCATGCACCAACGACCAAGCTTAATGCGATGAGGATCATTCGTGCTCTTCACGTTCAAAAACCCATTCTTCTGGAGGGCAATCCAGGAGTCGGAAAGACCACCCTGGTCAGCGCTCTGGCGCGCGGTTGTGGACGACCGTTGACGCGCATCAATCTGTCCGAGCAGACCGACCTCATGGATCTTTTCGGCACTGATGTTCCTATCGAGGGAGCCGGGGCAGGTCACTTTGCTTGGAGGGATGCCCCGTTCCTTCGCGCCATGCAGAACGGAGAGTGGGTCCTCTTGGACGAGATGAACCTTGCGTCGCAGTCGGTTCTTGAAGGTCTCAACGCCTGCCTCGACCATCGGGGTGAAGTATATGTATCCGAACTAGACCGAGTCTTCAAGAGACACCCGAGTTTCCGTCTTTTCGCCACCCAGAACCCCCATCACCAAGGCGGAGGCAGAAAAGGCTTACCGAGTTCGTTTGTCAACCGCTTCATCGTAGTTTATGCAGACGTCTTTACTGAAGAGGATTTGCTGCTGATTGCACAGCACAACTTTCCAACAGTCCCTACCAGGACTATCGAGCAGATGATTCGATTCATCTCGAATCTTGATGAACACACTGTGGTCCACCGAAGCTTCGGTTCCCATGGCAGTCCCTGGGAATTCAATCTTCGGGACACATTGCGGTGGTTGCATCTACTGACGTCTACGGACCCCCTTCTTAGCACCGCCTCCGTGGATGACTTTTTGGGTATCGCGATCCGTCAGCGTTTTCGCCGCCAGAACGACAAGCTCGAAGTAGACAAGCTTTTCGAGGCTGCCTTCGGTACACCCCCAAGGGAGCACCAGCTATATTTTAACTCCAGTCCGTCATCTTTTCAAATAGGGCTCGCCCTAATGCCTCGAGATCAGCTCGTTCGCCCGTTACATTTTCCTACTATGGACCTACGGGGCAGACTCGCGGAGGCAGAGTCACTCATGATATGCGTCAAGCACAGTATCCCCTGTATCCTCGTAGGGTCTTCCGGTAGCGGCAAGACGATGCTTCTCCAGCACGTTGCCGCACTGGCCGGAAAGCATCTGGTTACATTCCCCATGAATGCCGACGTTGATACCATGGACCTTGTTGGTGGTTTCGAGCAATCGGATCCTCTGCGGGAAGTCAACGTTGCCCTGAAAGAACTGCAAGAGGCTCTGCAATTGTTAATCTCGGACATTTTGCCCGAACCTGTCCCTGCAGTAGCAACAGACCTACAGAGTGCAATCGATGACGTGAACGGACAAATGTCCGAACTGCAGCATCTGTCGATTCTAGTTCGGAATCTCCGGGCGCAGATCTCCGTCAACTCGGAGCTAGCAGGTATCCTCGCACGGGTAGAAAGTGTTCTCGGGCGGCCCACAGGCATCATGGAACCGAGATTTGAATGGTTAGATGGGATCATTGTCCAAGCTCTCCAAAAAGGCCGATGGCTGGTCCTAGATAACGCGAACCTGTGCAGCGCTTCTGTGTTAGACCGATTGAACTCTTTGCTTGAGCCGAATGGCTACTTGATCGTAAATGAACATTGTGGCCCGAACGGTGAGCCCCGACTGGTACGACCTCACCCGGATTTCAGAGTGTTCCTGACTGTAGATCCCCGTTATGGGGAACTATCTCGAGCAATGCGAAATCGCGCGGTCGAAATATACATTGACCGTTCCGAATCAGCCTCGCCTCCCTGGTCCCAGAAGATGGGATACCTTGAGCCAAGCTTGCGCAGGTATGGCTTATTATCTGCCGCAATAGCAACCGATGCTGAGTGCGGGACACGCGCAGGCCAGGTAGCTGCAGACTGCTTGTCGTTTAGAGATTTTTCAGGGCTTGAGGGGTATCGTAGCTACAACACTCAGGTAGCGGTCCGGCAATCATCACCCCTTCCTTCACAAGAGGTCGCCGTTTTCCATCGCACCATGGATCAGGTCATCTCATTCGCCAGGTCGTCGCTCACGAACAATCTTCGGCTCACGGTCACTGCGTTATATACCGCCCTGCCCGAGGCGCATTTCCCTGGCCTCAGAGGCGTACAGGTGAGTTGCCCCCTTCCTCCTGCCTGCCATCGAGGTAAACTTCTAACGTCGCCTAGCCATCTCATCCTCTACAGAACTCTGTTCTTGTTCCCTTGCTTAATCGGAGTTATCCCGGACTCCCTTTTTGGTTGGCAACGTGCCATGAGTCGTACTTAAATATTATTGGAGCTCACAATGCCATGGCGGTGCAGAGGTCTAGGGCTGATGGGGTACAAGTCTCTGGTTTGAATCGCCTGCAACGTTCATGCATGGCCGATAGCGTCGCCGCTGTATCGAGAGACTCCACCGTTGGAGCCGCTAGGTTTCTCGTCGGCGCTCTGAAGGCAATAGAATCGTATCTTCAATCTCAGCATGACAAGCCGGGTCAGTGGAAGGTGAGTAACGACCGGCGGTGGAAAATAAAGTGTACTAACTGGTGCAGCAACGACGGAGTCTCCTCCGTAATCTGATGCGCTCTTGGTGGGCGACGTTCACCTATCTTTGCGAAGGGCAATTCGAAGAACCCCGCTTCCAGGCTCACCTTAACCACGTTTCCAAGACCTTATCCACGCAGCTCTTGACTCTCGACGAGAAGGAGACACGCGATCTCGTCTCGCATGTTCTAGGCGGTCTGGATGAATGCTTCGTCGGCGGATTTAAATTAACTACGGGCTTGAACATGGAAAGCCTCTGGACCGCTTTGAGGCCTCGCCCTATCACAAGTTCGCAACTGCTTGAACGTGTCGGCCGTATGGAACGTCTCGCGTCGCGATTTGACATGTTTAAATGGAGGTCAGCGGCGCGTCTCTCGGATCTCGCTGATATCACGGGCTCTTTCGTGAAAACTTACTCGCTAATCCGGCACGCGAGACGTGACGTTGACGAGCTTCTCAAGGTTATAGACCACGAGATGAACCAACTTGATAGGCAATCTGACCGAGCAGGCGATCCTCCTTTTCTTGCTGACGAATTCGAGGTCATCAGACAGCTCACAATGCTCGACCAGATTTCGAGCCCAAATAACTTTTCCCGGAGGTCTGACGAATTAGCCCTCTTGTCCGACTTGTCGCTCATCACGCAAATGCGTATCCAAAGCGCCTCTCATACGTCAATGCCCTTGCAATCCATCGGCTATCTGCTCGGTGACCGTAAGTCGTCTTACGCATGGGACAGGAACTTCTCTGTCAAGCTTCTCTCAAAGCTCCGTAGCATCGACGCTACGAATCTAGATCGCCTAGAATCCCTTGAGACAGAGTTGCCTATACTTGCAAAACAGATCGGCTCATCCACACAAGCCATCACCGACGACCGACTCGGCAAGCTCAGCAAGGCTCTCTGGCATGTCTTGTTAAGCATAGTGTCTATCTATGACCCGTCCTTATCTGCCGTGTTCATGTCGGCCCGTGCAGCCTCTGCCACGTCGGTTGCATCCGAATTCGTTAGTTTCAGCAGTCAGGGGCTATCTTTCGACACACAAAAGGTGCCATGGGTCGTGAACCACGACGAGCTTGCGAATTATCCGGACGTTGTTTCGAAGCATATGATTCCAGCTTTGGTCTCCCTGGTCGCTTTCGAATGCGGCCTGCAAGGACGACGCGTCTACTTGGCCAATGCCTGGATCCAATCGTCCGTCGCCTTCATCGAGCTTTTCGTCCCTGACAAGCCGTACGATCCTCAACTACGTCCACAGGTCGAATTAGCGAGCTTTGAAGAGATGCTGCGAGACCTAAAGGAGCAACTAGATTCGTTGAAGATTTTCGAAAAATTACATACAGGCCGTTCTACGAATCTACGGTGTGCGCTATTAGAGGAGGAGATCCTAGCCCTTGGCAAACGCCCCGCCATTGCTCAGCCTGTCTATCGGCCAATTCGATCCGAATTGCTCGGAATACAAGGCGAATTTAATAGCCTCCTGAAGACAGTACTCGGCGTGGACATCAGCTCCGTCTTCTTCCAGCACTGCTTCGGTTCAGAAGGCGCCTCCCAGCAGCTCGGCGTGATCCGCGAGAACATATCTCAACTCATTCACCGCCTTAGCCATAAGTTCCCGGCTTACGAGGACATAACCGTACCCGTCGTGAATATGCTCCAGTGCCTGGAGATCGGCCTTTCTTTGGGGGCCACAGTCCAGCAAAGCCTGGCTCCAGCTGTCTCATCAATGCCGCTGCTTAGGTTGACCCCCATGTTGGGCGGGCAACTTGACATTCCCATCAGTTCAGAAACCCCAACCGAGTCTCTTGAGTTCCTCGCACATGCCGGCACCATTGTCTCTGTAGAGGGCCCCCAGGCGCTCAAGTCCTCGGTATCTCAGCCAATATTCGAAGTGATCCATTTCTTCTATGATCAGTGGAGACAACAGCTCGAAACCGACCGGAAGGCTGAAGAAGCCAGACAATCCACGTACAGATACCGAGGTGATGTTGAGGAGGAGGAAGCCGCAACTCAGCAAGCTTTCTACGAGCTGTTCCCGAGGTTTAACGAGGATGGAGCCGTTAACTACTCGGCTAACCCTCGAACTGGCGGTGCTCGAGCACTGAGCATAAGATTGGCACAAGCACATCGAGCTATTTTCCTCGCACCACAAGACGCCTCGGAGGCCATCCAGCATCTAGTGGCATTGGTTGCTGGAAAACTGACCGACGAGGGAGACGCGACGATCTCGGACCGTGTCATGCTTACAGCCGCTATGCTAGCCTTGAACCAGCGGTTGAAAGAGCTAGAGACCCAGCCAACTACTGCTAGCTATAATTTCTATGCCGACCGTAACCTACCCGAAGTCCGTAGGCTGGTTAACTTGGTGAAGGACGTGAAGCAGCGGTTCCGGCTGCTGCAGCAGGTCGACGAGATCGGCCACATGCAACCCCTGGCGAATGTTGTCGGCGCTTGCGATCAAGTACTTGAGCTTAGCTATTCTGATCCGCTCGCCAAAATCATACCAAGAGTCGAACAGCTACATGCATTTGTGTATGAATGGCAATTTGGCGGGTGGGCAAGCAAGATACATGGGGCTTTGTCACTCCACGACCGCCTGACCGAGATGCTAGTCAGTTGGCGGCGCCTCGAGCTTTCGACGTGGGCCACGCTCCTAGATACGGAAGCCAAAAGGTGCCATGATGACGCGAGTGCTTGGTGGTTCGTTGCTTACCAAGCTATTGTTGCTGAGCCGATGTCTTTAGCTCAAGACGGACAGAGCCTTCTTGATCATGCGGCCAACCTTCTACAGGAGCTCCACAACTACTTTTCGTCGGCTTCGGTTGGACAGTTTACCGGTCGCCTCGGCCTCCTAAGACAACTTCAGGCACAGGTGGAGTTGCTAGCTGCGCAGCAACCTGCCATGTCAGCTATCCAGGAGGCGTTGGTCAACTTCATTAGCTTTTTTTCCCGTTACGAAACCACTGTTAATGACACCATCCGCGCCGAGAGAGTCCCACTTGAAAAGCAGATGAAGGATATTCTGCTCCTAGCTAGCTGGAAAGACACGAACATTGCAGCACTGCGCGAGAGTGCACGAAAGTCTCACCAGAAACTGTTCAAAATTGTGCGCAAGTTCCGCGAGGTGCTAAGTCAGCCTATGAAACCAATCATTGATAGCGGCCTACCGGATCAAGATGATTTCGGGTTAGCGACAGGTAGTGTCGGGGCCAAAGCTGTCCAGATCGATACATCTGCTCTGGTCTCGTGCCAGAACGCCGTCGATTCTTGGACAGATGATTGCAAGAGACTGTCCAATGTCCACAGAACCGTCGATATCATGACTAAACTTAGCTGCACCCCCATCGCCGCCATTGACGCCGTCGGTATCATCGATGCTTTTCTTTCTAATCTGAGCTCGTCATCCCTCGAGTTGCACAAAGAGACGCCGGCCATTCTCACGGATGATAATAAGAATCTCGTGAAGCATTTAAAATCCAGGAAGCGTAAACTGTTTGCGGAGACCTTAAAGGAGACAAGGCGAATGGGTTTCAAGTATAACCTCGGTACAGACGTGCTGGCAAAGCAGAACTCACTTTCTGCCGTGCTCGCAACTTCAAAGGACCTGTCGACCCCCTCTTCGGCAGATCTATGCGGCGCGGAATACTTCTTCCATAAAATCCTGGATCTAGCGCCACGCGTCCGAAGTGCTGCCCAGGGCCATTCAGACGATTTGACGAGTGCTGAGGTTGACAGGAGCATTGGCCTCATTGAAGGGATTCTACATGTTGTTTTGGACCAGCGACACGAGCTTCACCGACTTTCTAAGAGCGATGAGATCTTGGCAAAGAGAGTCGAGAGTCTGCACGCCGTTGCTCAGTCAAGGGGCCGTGGCGGCGTCCGGATTCAAGAACATGCGGGGAACCATCGGAGGGCAGCCATCTGGTTGAGTCGCATACTCGAGGTCGGCATCCAGCTCATTGAACTGCATACTAAATTCGGAAGTGCGGACAACGACGACATGGTCAGCCTTCTCCATGCCTGCCTTGATCAGTTGCGGCACTTGTCAAGCGAATGGGACTCACTATTGCCCCTTCCAGACGGCCTCATCTCTCACCAAAGTCTTCAGCTGAAAGCCAGATTGCAACACTTGTTGTCTGACTTACAGACCAAGCTAGATGAAGCTTGTCGCAGCCGACCGGATCTAACATTCCTGTTTGAGCAGATCCGTCTCTGGGCCCTTGCAGATGACCGAGAGACCCGAGCTCTAGATCTGGAAACACAGGATATCAGTGTCCTGGTTGAGTCTACGAAAAAACTCAGCGATGTCGTCCTTGTTGCCATCGAGCAATTCAGCCAAGCAATCTCCCAATTACCAACCTCGGATGACGAAGCCGGGTGGCTGATGCAATATAGCAAGGTTATGGTCTATTCCACTAGAGCTCTTCATGCCGACCAGATCAGCGAGACTATCGAGGCAACAATAAATACTTTAAAGATGCTAGACCTCAATGACGATGCGGTAAACCATATAGCGGTCTCCCTGGTGGCCGTCGTCACCTCCGTTGTGGACCAGTACCTGATAATCCGCAGGAACTCCGTCAGCGCATATACTCTGCTTCACCAGAGGACTTGCAGGTTAGGGTACATGCTTTGCAAGAACTTTACGCAGCTTGCGGCTCATGGCTTCTGTACACCACGGGAAAAACCCGACGAGACTTCCGGCGAGTCCGATAAGCTTGAAAGCGGAACAGGCCTGGGGGAAGGGGAGGGCGCTGAGGACATTAGCAAGGACATTCAACCCGACGAAGATCTGTCCGAGCTCACACAAGAGGGCAACAAAAGTTCCAAGGAGGAAATCGAGTATGAGAAAGATGCCGTTGACATGGCCGACGAAGAGCTAGAGGGTGACGTTGAAAGTGTGAGTGGCATTGAGGAGGATGAAAAGGGATCAAAGTCTGGGGACAAGGGTGAAGACAGTGACGATATTGACGAGGAAACCGGCGATGTGGATGATCTGGACCCTTTAGCTGTCGATGAGAAGATGTGGGATGCGGCAAACGAAGATGAAGCGGAGAAAGACCAGCAAGGGGATATCGCCAAGGGGCAGGAGAAGCAGGACGAGCAGCTGGCCACAGAGCAAAAGCCCGAAAGCCACGACTCTCAGCACGAGGACAGTGGCGACCAGTGTGATGACGAACCCATCGAAAACCTCGGAGCAGAGCAAGATGAGGGCGTACAAGTACAAGACGATACGAACCGACAAGATCAACACGTCCAAGAACAAGACACCCTAACACTTCCCGATGATATGGACATCGACGGAAACGACAACAAATCCATGTCGACGATCAGCGATGATGACTTAGATGACCTCTCAGACATTGATCAGGAAGGAATGGCTGACCACCCCAGTGACGAGAGCGTTGGAGGAGATATGGAAATTGCGCCCCGGGATAGTGGACCTGTCCATGGCGAGAATGATGACAGCCAAGAAGAGAACGCAGAGATCCAAGAAGCTGAGCAACAGGGCGTAGAGGCCGAAGGGAGACGTGAAGATGAAGAAAAGACAGAAATACCGTCGGTTGATGACGATAATGCCGCGGGTAACAACATTGTGCCCAGCGATGTGAAGAGTGGCGGTCAAGAGCAAGACAACGGCCACGACGACGGCAGAGATGATGCGCAAGACAAAACAGCTCAGCAGGACCAGGGGCAATTGGGCGAAGCACCAGCTGAGGAAGCCAAGTCCGCTGGTGAGAAAGGCAATGTCTCGCAGGCTCCAGAAAAATCTACAAATTCTGATCTCGAGAATTCCACAGACGTCACGATGCATCGACCCTTCAAGGCGCTAGGTGATGCCCTAGAGAAATGGCACAGGCAACAACGGGAGATCAGGGCGGCCGAAGAGCAGCCGTCGGAGAAGCAGGGGTCAATGATAAAACAGGAACTAGCTGCTCGAGAGTATCAACATCTCCAGAACGATGAGACAGCCGCGGATACTCAGGCACTAGGCGCGGCAACCGAGGAGCAAACACGGCCAATTGATGACGCCATGGCTATCGACGACGAGGACCAGCCTACAGACGACCGATTGGCACCAGACAATGAGGCCGAGGGGGATGATGCAGAGAACGCTGACACGATGGACACCTCGGAACAAGTAAACAAGCGCGATCAAGAAGAGAGGTTGAGGGAGGAAGGCCGGACCGGTGTATCTACTCGACATGGTGCTTACGAGAAAGACTTTACACCGCCAACCAACGGGTCATCAGCGGCCGAGCAAGTCGAGGAGACAATCCAGCAAACCTCTAGGCGGCTTTCGTCGACGCACATTTCGGAGAAAATCCTTCAGCTGCGTGATTTTGACGAAGCCATGGAGCAGTGGAGTTCCTTGCAAACCAAGACGCACGGGCTTTCGATGGCGCTGACCTCGCAGCTGCGTCTAATTCTGACGCCCTCTCAGGCGACCAAGCTTTCTGGATCGTATCGGACAGGTAAACGCCTCAATATCAAACGTATCATCCCGTACATCGCATCGAGCTATAAGCGAGACAAAATCTGGATGCGCCGGACGATACCTACGAAACGTTCGTACCAGATCCTGTTATGCGTCGATGACAGTAGAAGCATGGGCGATTCCAGCTCCGGCGAGCTCGCACTTGAGTCCCTCGTCATGGTATCCAGAGCACTCACCATGCTCGAGGTGGGCCAGGTCGGGGTGCTTGGGTTCGGCAGGTATACCTTTGTCGCCCACGATTTCACGGAACCATTTGCGTCCCACGACGCTGGTGCCAGGTTACTGCAGAAGTTCTCCTTTCAGCAGGAATTTACGGACATTCAACTGGTCATCAAGCAAACCATTGAGCGATTCCGGCTAGCTCGGCAGCAGAGTGCCAGCCGTGGCTCCGAAGATCTGTGGCAGCTAGCGCTCATTTTGTCCGATGGCTTGACTCCCTCGTCTGCTCATGAAGACATACAAGTACTACTACGCGAGGCACTTGAGGAACGCATCATGATCGTTTTCATCATCATGGACGATACCTCGAACAAGTCCAACCAGAGTGTGATAAACCTCAAGAAGGTAAAGTTCCTGGGGAACGACGAGGTTAAGACAGAATACTATCTGGACACCTTTCCTTTCCAGTACTATCTAATTGTACATAACCTTGAGGACCTTCCCGGCGCGTTGGCAGGACTATTGCGAACATGGTTTGCAGAGGTAAATGCTTAGTTGCGATTTACGTAGAACGTAACTATAAGTCTTAGTTAAATAATATATAATTCAATTTACAAATTAAAAAAAGTATAACTATTACGGAAGTATAAATAAGAAAATGTTATTATAAATATACCTGTTATATTTTTTTTTAAATTCCTTTTTTTATAATATAAATATTATTTTAAAGCTGTTTTAAATATGTTATTAAATAATTTAAATATAATATATATCGTTAATTTAAATTTATTAAATTTCTTTTCTTCGTTAAACGTATTTATAACTTTTTTATAAATATGCGTATTATATTCGGGCTTGCCGTAAGCGTTATATTTCCGAACTTTTATATTTAAATTTTTATAACGAATGTTTTTAATTAATATTAACTATATATTTTATATAATTTTTCTTTAAGGAAAAGTGTTAAATTTTTTTAATAAATTTTTTAATATAAAAAGCTTTACTTTTCATTTTTCGGCGTTTGTAAAAAACGTAATAATAAAAACACAGCTTCCTACAGCTTAAGAGATATGGCTAGAACAGAACCCTATATAAATTCTGATAAGAACGTATCCAGCAACAGTCGCTGATACGACTCGATAAGAGGTTCGTAGCTTAATAGTCGAGCTAACAATTGGTCTGGTCATATAATAAAAACCAGTTTTGCGCTGTTAAATAAAATTTAAAAAAAAAAAAAGTTATATTAAAACTAAAAAAAAAAAAAAAAAAATTTAAAAAAAAAGTTTT
>QJOA01000295.1:0-74426 GCA_004155915.1 Monosporascus sp. CRB-9-2
GGTAAGGTTAAATAATTAATAATATAATATTTATTAAAATAAAGTTATTTAAATAATTAATAAAAAAAAGGTTATTTATTTTTTAAATTTGATAAAAAAAAGATATTTAAGGTAATTATTACGGATAATTATTTATTTTATATTTAAATATATTTCCGTTAAAATAATATTTTATAATTTAAATAATTTAAAGATTAATAATATTAATTAATTTAAAATAAGTTTAAATAAATTTTTTAAAGGTTTATTAAAGTTTTTTAAAATTATTATTTAAGTTTAATTATAATACGAATTATTTTTAATATTAAATCTTTTTTAATTTTACGATTAATTAAATTTTTGTTTTAAATATAACCGTTTAATACCGATTAAAAAAATTTTTATAATAATAAATTTAATAAAATTAAATTCTAAAATGGTAATAATTCGATTGGACTTTTAGAATTTATCAAAAATTTAAATATATAAATATTTTTTAAAATCGTTATTAATATACCGTTAAAACGAAAAATTATATTAATTTAAAATTTTTTAAAGTTATTTATAAAATTTATAAAATTTATACCGAACGTTATATTTTTCGGATAATTTAATTAACCCGAATACGATTTTTTTGTTTTTATTATAAATAAGTTTTCCTTTTTTATAATTTTTTTAAATCCGTTAACTTATTCGGACTTTTATTTTTTAAAAACCGAAATTATCGATTAAATTAAAAAGATTATTCGATTATATAAAGAATATAAATTTACGGAATTTAAAATATTTACCGAATTATTATTTTAAATTAATAATAATATAAAAAATCGAATTAAAGTCATTATTAATAAAATAATTAAATAAAACGACGTAATTAAAATTATTTTAAAAATTTTTAAATTATAAAACTTAAAATAAATTCGGATTATTAAAAATTAATTAAAAATTTTAATTAAATTTACGATTATTATTTAAAATATACCGTTAAAGTAAGAAACGTTTTGGAAAAAATTAAGCAAAAAAAATAATTAATTAATAAAAATAAATATATTAAAAATTTATTAAAAAAGTTATTAACCGGTTATTTCGAAAAAATTATTAATAATTTAAATCTGCAGTTTAAGCATTTATATGCGATAATTTATAATAAGGTTTTTATATTAATTCAAAATTAAGTTATAAATAAGAATGCATTTTTTAAATACGAAAAATATAAACGATAATATAAAAGCGTTCGTTTCGATATCGAACAAAAAAATAAGGATCGGTTTTATTCGGCTTAATAACCCAAATAATAATAATTAAAATGTTCCCATTTACGATAATTATTATCAAGCCGGATTAATTAAATTTCGGAAATTACGAACGTATTAGAGAATTTAAAAATTAGTTAAGTTTAATAAATTTAAAATTTTAAAGTTTTTTTAAAAAAAATTAAAAATTAAAAAGTAATCCGGATATTATAATATTACGTTCCGTTAAATAAAAGGTACCTTGGATATATAATTATGGTACCGATCTATCGATTAATATAATTAATTTTTACCGTAAACAAAATAAATATCGAAATTAAAAAGATTATCAAAGTAATTATTAAAATTATAATAAACGTTTTGGTAATTTTAATTAAAATATTTATTAATTATATTAAAAACCTAAATATAATATGTAAAAATATTACTTATTTATTAATATAAAAATTATTAAATTAATTTTATTTACTAACAACGATTTTAATTTTTTTTTAAAGAATTTTACAAAATAAAATTATTTTAAGCATAATTTAATTTCCTTAAATTTTAAAAAGTTAGGTAATTAAATAATTAATTTTAATTTAAAAAAAGATTTTAAAATAAATTTATAATTTATTAATTTTTTCTGCCCGATTTAAAGAAAAAATATAATATTTTAATTAACGAAATAACATTTTCCGGGGTATTAATAATTAATTAATTAATTTTAGTTTAATATTATTAATTAAGTTAAATTTTAAAAATATATTACGTTTTTATAATTAAATGAATAAAAATTTAATATTAATTAAATTAAAATAATTAAAATTAATATAATTTATTCGTTAATTATAAAGGAAAACCGTTTTATAAAAAAATATTTTTATATAAATAATTATAAAACGATTTCATTAAAAATAAAGGTATTTATTATTTAAAGGAAATTCGAACTTTAAAAATCGATAATTTTAATTAATTAACGGTATTTATTAACGTTATAATAATTAAACAATTTAAAAATAAAGAAAATAATTTTAAATATATAAAAGAAATAAAATTAAATACAAAATTAATGATAATAATTTAATATTTAAAGAATTTATATTTTATAATATAAAAGTTGGCGTTTAAATAAATAATATTTTTCGGATAAATATTAATATTTTTAAATAAACGATATAATTTAAACGGATAATATTATTATTTATAAAGGTTTGATTAATAAATATATAATTAAATTTTGGAAAAAAAAAGATTTAAAAAAACTTTAAAAGAAAATTTAAAATTATTTGGTCCAAATTAATCGAAATTTGCCCAGATTTCGGAAAAGTTTTAAAACTTTTATAGTTATTAAAACTTTAAAGGTATTTAATTATAAAAATACGGAAACGATTAAAATAACCGAAGTTAAAGTACGAAAATCGGAATTTTTAAAAATAAAACTTTTTTTTAAAATTTTTATTATAAATATTAATTATAAAATAAAAAGTTAAAAAAAAGTTAAAGTTTTATCGGTTTAATAATATAACTTAATTTAATATATTATTCCGTTATTTAAATTAATAATTAAAATAAATTATAAAGGCGGCGAAAATTTAATTAATAAAATTATCGATATTGGAATTAAATTTAACGTTTTCGTTACGTTATATATTAAGCGATATGAATTAATTATATGATAAATATACGTATTATTTATAGGTTTTAATTTTTAAAAAAGAATTCCGTTTAAAAGTATTATTAAAATATTCGTTTAATTAATTAACCGATTAATTATTATTTTTTTGTTTATTGTTCATAATTATTACGTTACGTAATTATTAATGTTAAGATTTAATTTTATAATTAAATCGAAAATAATATTAAATATAAACCCGAACGTAATAAAAAAAACCTTGAAGTTTGGCCCGTTACAAATTATTATTTTTTTAATCCCTACTGGAAAAGTTATACGTAATATCCGTATTAATAAAAAGCCTGAAAAAAAGTAGCCGATAAAATAATAAGCCGTTTTATTAGCGAAAGTAAGCTTATAAACGAAAATACGGACGAATATATTATAAATTTTTATATTTTTTCGATTAATAATATATATATTAATTAAAATTTTAAAATAATTTAAAAGATTATAAAGAATAAATTAAAACCCGGAAATATTATTTTAAGTTAGTTTAACGATAAAGAATTTATATATATTTTATATAAAATATTATAAAACGAAATATAATAAAAAATTAATAATAATCGGACCGTATAAATTAATACATATATAAATCGAAATAAAAAAATGTAATTTTAATCGATAATATGTTATTAAACGGATTAAAATTATCCGGAAATCCGGATTAAAAAGTTAAAAAGTTGAAAAAAGTTGAAAAAATTATTAATTAAAATAAAAAGAAATTTAATAAATTTGGTATATTATTAACTGCCTTATTTTTTAAATTTACTTTTATATTACGAAGTACCTAATTTATTAAGAAAAAGGTTAAGATTATTTTTAATTGATTTAGTAATACGTTTAACCCTATTAAAAAGGCCTTATTTAAAAATATATTTTTTCGTAAAAAAGTTGCTTTAATTTAAAATTAATAAGATTATGATAAAATTAAATTAAATATTACGTTAAATTATAAAATCCGGATAATTTTTTATAAAATATGGTAAATTAAGAGTATAATAATACCGATTAGTTCTAAAAATAAGCTAATTAAGGTATTATAAATATATATTTAATAAAAAATATTTAAATAATTTTACGTTGCATATAAAAATATTTAATTCCTTAATAAAAAGAAAAACGGTAATTTACGATTAATTAATTTTGTTACTAAATTAAACGTTATTATTTTACGAAATGCCTTTATACCAAAAAATTACAGTAAACTTTTTGCGGATTTTATTATATATTCGTTAATTATTTTAGTAAACTTTTTTTCCGGTTATAATTAGGTTATATTAATTTTTATTAATAAAAATTCTATTACTTTTATAATACTTTTAAATTTTTTTAAATATATTAATATATTTATAAAGTTTATTAACTTTATGGCTTATTTTTACCGCGTAATAAGAAAAGTTTTTAACAATTTAATGCCCGATGTTGCCCGGTTATTTGTCGACGACGTCGGTATTAAAGGTTTAAAAATAAAATATAACGACAAAAAAATCTTTTCCGAAATTCGGCGATTTATATATAAATATATCGTTAATATAAATAAAACTTTTGTTAATTATAAGTTTATTAATATATCGATTAATATGAAAACGTTTTAAGAATATTAAAAAATAATCGTTATAATCGAATTTTTTTACAGGACGAATAAACGGCGACCGGATATAATTAAGGTGGAAAAAATTCTGAAAATTTCGTTATATAAAAATATTTCGGAAATTAAAGTTTTTTTAAATATTATTATTTATTATCGGATTTTTGTTATATATTTTGTCATTAAAATCGAACCTTTTATATATTTATTCCGAAAAAATTAACTTTTTATTTAAGAATTTAAATAAGATTATATTATAAAAAATATAAAAAAAGTAATTATTATTACCCCGATTTTAATTATATTGGATTATAGTTTTATTATAAGCAAAATTATTATAAAAATAAACGTAAGTAAAAATAATTTTAAAAATATTTTTGATTAAATAATTAATAATATTAAATATTTTGCACGTTTTAAAAATAATATTTAAAAAGGCGTTAAGTTAAATTATAATATTAATAAATTAAAATATTAAATTATTTTTAAGGTTTTAAAAAGATTCCAAAATTATATTTACAGAATTCGATTTATATTAAAAATTAACGTTAAAATATTTATAATTTAAATTAATAATTTCTTAAATTTTTTGTTTAAAGTTATATTTATCCGTTAAATTATTTAAATAAAGATATTTAATTTCGAAATTAAGTATATTTTTGGCAAAAAGAATTTAACTGCCGATAATTTATTCTAAAAGCTACTTAAAGTTTTTAATACGTTAAATAATTAATGGAAAAAAAAGTTAATAATTTTTATTAATATTTAATTAAACGTTATTCGGTTTAATTTTATTTTAACTGGTAAAATTTTGATTTTTACTAAAACGAATAAATAAGGATTATTTATTAGGAATTGGTTTAAGAAGTTATAAAAATACGTTAGGTTTTTTATAATATTAAACCTTTTTAATCGGTTACGTAAAGTTTTAATAAAAAAAAACCGTTTTTAAAGTCGAAACGTTAAAGTATTATATTTAAAACGGTATTTTATAGCGTAAAGCGAATAAGTAATATAATAACCGTAAAATTATCGATATTAAACGAAAATAATTTGCGGTAAGTAAATAATATTATAAAAATTATGGTTATAAAAAATAAAATTTGATTTATTATTACATAATAACTTTTTATTATTAATACGAATTATTTAGCTATATTCGGAAAATAATACGGGCATATATAAAATATTAAAAAGTAATTAATTAACGGTTCGAAAAAAATTACGGCTTTTCGTAATTTATTAATATAACTATTATTTAAATAATCGATGTTTAATTTATGCCTAACGATAACGGTTATAAAGTTATAATTAAGACGAAATATAAATTATCCGATTATTTAAAAATTAAAGCTTTACGTTTTATTACGTTAATAACGATTAAGAAATTTTTGGATAAGTATATTTTTTACCGATACGGTATTCCGATTAAGATTAAAATAAATACTAATTTTAAAAATAAAGGCGAAATAATTAAAACTTATAATACGTTCGGGATTTCGTAAAAAGTTAAAGCTGCGTATACCGTATAACGATAAGGCCTGGTTAAAAAAGAATACGTTCTAATCGTTAAAATTTTAATAAAAACGATAAATAATACCGGCAAAAAATAAGTTAAACTTTTGCCTAAGATGGTCTTCGCCGATAATATTATTATAAAAAGTTACGGCTTAAGCCCGTATAAATTATTATACGGATAAAGAACGTTTTTATCGATCGAAATAATTTTGTCGATATAAAGAATTATAATATAGGATTTCAATATCTTAAGAAAAGATTTAATTCCTTAAAAGATTTGGTTTTTAAAAAAAAAAGCTAAAAACGTAACTAAAATTACTAAAGTTATTGCTAATTAATATCGTAAAGTTACTAAATTTGTAAATTAAAAAAAGAAAATAAAAAAAAAATTAAGTTTTTAGAAATAAACTATTTAATATTGTTATATAATATGCCCCAATATATAAATATATCCAAAAATATAAAACTTAAATATTATTAAATTAACCCGTATTTAATTAATAATATTATTAATTTAAATATTTATTAATTTAAAAAAAAATTAATAAAACGAAATTATAAAAAGAACTTTTTGTTAATAAATTAAAATAATTTATAAAAAATAAAAAAGGTTATTAAAAACGGATTAATTTATAAAAAAGCGATTAAACGAAACTGTTTACCGATTAACCCGATAATAAAATATCGAATATTTCTAATATCATTAATATTAAATTATTAAAATTTATAAAAATAAATATAAAGATATAAATATTTAATAATCGATTTAAAGGTTACGTAATTATAAATAATAATAATATACCGGAAACAAACGGATTAAGAAAACGGAAAAAATTAATACGATTAATTACAAAATATTAAAATATAAAAGTTTTATTACGCCTTATTATTACCTTATTTATTATTATTTTATATAATATTTACCGTATTTTATTTATAATTAATACGTTTAATTATATTTATCCGGTATTAAAAATCAGAAATATGCTTTTTAATTTTATTTCGAAGTTAATTTTTATTAAATATTTTTATAATTAAGTAAGTATTATTATAAATATCCTTTTTAATTTATGGTAATTATTTATAATTCGCTTTAAAATTTTCGAATTAATTATTCCGGAAGGTATAATTATAACTTTCGATAAATCCGATATAATTATTATAAGATTTTTTATGAAATTCCGAAATCGATTAATATTTAAAAAATAAATATATGTTATATTAATTAAGTTATTTTAATATTTTATGTTATTATTTATATAGTTCGTACAGAATAATATTAAATATTTCGAAAATTTAAATAAATAAGTTAATAATATATTAAAGGTTTTTGGTAAGTAAAAATATAAAAGAATCCGTAAACCCGGTTCGAAATATTTCGACATATATAAAATAAAACGGTAATTTTTTATCTTTATTTTAAAATATAGCGATTATATTAAATTAAGTATTTACTGTTGCTTAAAAGTTTTTGTTTTCAATTTATTATCGTATATACCGACCGGTAGCTGGACCGCCGATTAAATTAATAAATATAATTCCGAATATTTTATATTAATTAATAAAAATTCGTTAAAAATGTTATAAAAGATAAAAAATATTTACCTTAATATATTTAAACGTTACGTAATATATAATATTTTAGTCGTTTTAAAATTAAATTAATTCCTATTAACGCCTAATTTAAAAATTAAAAGGCGTAATATTTTAATACTTAAAAATGGCTTACGGAGCCGATTAATGATATGCGGATTTGCTGGAATAGTTAATACCGTTAATAAAAACCCCGAAATAATGCTATAAGGTTAAAATATTTTAGAAAATAAAGGTATAACCGATATTAATCGGCGGTTACCGGTTATCTGTTTAATAATATTTAAAATTAAATTAAATATTAAACTTTTTATTACTTTAATTAACGGTAATATATATTAAAAAGGTTAAAGTTTAAAAAATTGTAAATTATTTATAACCGGTATTTTAAATAATAAGTTATTTTGATTAAATATTATATTACGAAATCTATATTAAAAAAAAAGTTAATTCGTAAATAAGTATTCGGTAATATATTAAATTTTAAAGTTTGCGGATATTATTAAGGTTATATAAAGATTTAATATCTCGATTAATAATTAAAACGTTATCGACATAATAAGTTATAAATTTGAAAAATATGGTCGTATTTAATATAATTAAGATTTTACGACGTTAAATAAAGATATATTCGAATTTACGCATATTTTGTTTAATTTTACGATCGACGGGCTTAATATTACCAGAACTTAATAATTTATTATCTGGTCCGGATTATTTTTTAATAAACGATTTTTTTATAAAATTAATAAATTTACTTAAATTTATATTTTTATAAGAACTTTAGGTATTATGTAAGTTTAATAATTTACGGAAATTTATGGTAAATTAATTAAAATAACGGGAATAATTATATATATATTTATATATATATTAAGTTTTAAAAATAGATATAATTAAAAAGAAAAAGTTAATATAATTTATAAAAAAAAATTGTAAATAAAATATGGGTATAGAAATAATTGCATAATTAATTAAAGAAACATACCGACGATTACATTTTTTTTATATAATATTAAATAAAATTATTAGGAATTTTTTCGGCGTATACGTTTTTTATTACAAAATTTAATATATTAACTTTATATATACCTAATTAATTACGTATATAAATCGGTATTATTTTTTAAAGAATTTTTATATTTATATAAATTAATATTTTTAATTTATTTATATTTTTATATATTTGCATTTAAATATAAATATATTTATATTTATATATATTTATATATTATATATTATTTTTATTTATTATTATTATTATTATTATTAATTATTATATATTATTTCAATTATACTTATATATTTTAATTAATTTAATATTAATTATAATATTATCGTTTAAAAAACGTAATATATAAAATAAAAACGAAAAATTTTAAAAATTAATTATATTATATTTTGGAAATTTTCCTTAATTTATTAATATATTTATATAAAATATCGATAATATAAACCGTATATTATATAAAATATATAATAAAAACTGTACTCTTTATTTTTTTATAATATTAACCCCGGAATTATATTTTAATCGGTTTATTTTTATTACCTTATATAATAAACATAATACCCGTTTATAATAAAAAATTATTTTATTTTTTTTATAGTCCGATAAATTTTAAAATAACATAATATCGGTCGGATTATGGTAAACCTTAATAATCATATAAAATGGAAAATATTTACAATTATAATATATTATAACAATTATTTAAATAATCGTTATAAATATTTTACCCGGAATTATGGCCGTTATTTTAAAAGCCAGAAAAATAATTAATAAAAATTAAGTTTTTATTATTTTTAATAAAATAAAAAAAATAATTCGGATTTATAATCCGGAATACGTTTAATTTATTATTTAATTTAAAATATTAATCGGTAATAAAAAAAAGGTTATTAAGTTAATATGTTATATATCCGATTAAAAAAATTATTATATTTTTTAATATTTACTTATTTAAAAAACGTATTAAGTTATTTTTATAAAAATATTAAAGAATTTAAAAAAATTTAATATTCGGAAACCCGTTAATACGTATAACGATCGTTAATATATCGTTTTAAAATATATTTTGGATTTACGGTTTATAAATTATTTTCGCGTTTTATTTTATTATTTATAATTTAAAATAATGAAATAAGGTTATATTATATAAAAAAGGCGTTATATTAAATAATATTAAAAAAAAACGATTAAAAATATTTTAAATTTATGTTAAAATAAGAAAATATTTTAAGGTTTATAAAATTATAACTTAATAAATTTTTATTTCCGTTTCACGATAATAATGAAAAATTAAATATTAATAAAGTTTTAAATTTTAAAAATATTTAATAATTAAGCTTAATTTTCTTTAATTAAAAAAAACGATTTTAAAAAATTAATTTTACAAATTACCGTAATTTTAATACTTTTCTTATAACTTATTTATTTTAAATATATATTACCGACATAATTTTTTAAACTTATTTTTAAACCAAAATATAAGCCTTAACCGACCGTAAGTAATTAACGAATATAAGTAATAATAAAAAGCCGGTATAATATACCGTTTAAATAGGTAGGAAATATTCATAAAATAATAATATAATAACCGGAACTATATTTTCTTTAAGGTTAACCAGGTTGGCCTAAATATAAAGCTTTAATCGTTAAGTAAAAAAAGGAAAATAAAGTACAAAAGGAAAAAAAAAAAGCTAAATAACGCGAAATTTTAATTAAACGTAAAAAACGAAGTTTTAAATTAAGAAAGTTAAAAAATAAGTTACGTAAACGGTAATTAAATTAATTAATAAATTTTATGTACGTTTTATAAAATTAAAAATTAATTATATTAAATTTTTATTTAATTATTTTTTAAAATAAATTAAAAATAATTTTATTTTAAAAAAAGGGTTAAAATAGAATAAGGTATAAGGTCGGATATATAACCTAGTTAATTAATTAATTAGCAACCCTTATATATTTTTAGCGGTCCTTTTCGCCGGGCTTAACCCCGAAAACATTACTACTTATCATCCATAGTTTTGCTTTACATTAGTTTTAATACCAGAATACAGCTTGCGTTACCTTCATTATCTCTTGAACCCTGGGCTTATTCGTAACACGCTCTTCGATTATGCACTGATCAGGACCGATTCTCCCCGTCTCAATTTATTAATACAATATATTATTATTAAGTTATTTAAATTTGTTGCTGCAGAATACTAAAAACCATTCGGTAAGATGGTGCATCCGGTAAGGTAGTATAGGAAGCTATTTTAAAATTTATATTTAAATTTGTTTTATATTTTTTTAATAAATTAAAAATTAAATAACGTGATACATAAGCGAACGCAATATATAAGTAAGCGCAATACTTTTTTAGCCATTTTAATTATTTATTTTTAATCGTCTATTTGTTAATATTAACATTATAAAATCTTTTATAAAAAAAGTAAAGATAAATTTAATTATTTAAGTTAAAAAACGAGACCCGAAATTTAATTGCTACAAGCTTAATTTTATTTATAAAGTTTTATTTTTTACCTTAACATACCGTTTTACCGGTAAATACGTCCGAACCGATACTGCTCTTAATTTACGAAAATTAACGCCGACCGAAAAAAAAATCGATTATTAACCAAATTCTTAACTTAAATACGTAAGCGTTTTTTATCCGGTTTTAACATATTAAAAATATAGTTAATATATTACTTACTTAACGCATCGCGAAACGCGTTAAAGTTAACTGGACGTCGAATTTTATTAAACGGCAAAAAAAACTTTAAATACGTTTAAATCGGAAAATTAATTATTAACGGGTTTTATCCGAAAATCCAGAAATATTTACAAATAATTCGAATTTATTTGGGCTATAATTACAAAATACGGCATTATAAAAAAGGATATTTATAATTTCGACGAAACTAGATTTTTAATAAGGCTTTTTATAATAACGGACATAATAATTATTAATGCCGAAAAACGGAAAAAAAAAATTAAATAAGCGTAATAAAAAAATAAAAATAAAAATTATAATTATTTAAGTTATTAATTTCCAAAATTAGGTTATATTATTATTTATTATTATAATAAAAAAATTACTTAAAGTTTTAATATCGTAATAACTTATTACTAGCAATTATTTAAAGAAATTATATTAAGTAATAATAACTAAATAATAAATAAATTAAGTTTTAAATAAATCCAGCATTTTAACAAATATATTCGGACGCGTACGAAAGGTTTAAACGTTTTTTTATTTTCGACGGCTACGAAAATTATTATTCGATAAAATTCGAAAAATATTACGTTAATTACGATATTATTACGCTTTATATATTTGCGTATTTTTCGTATCGGCTTTAACCTTTTAATATATCTTACTTTTTTATTTTACAACGCACTTATTTATTATATATCAAAAACTTAATACGATATTATTATATTTATATTGCCAAAAAGGATTTTTTTCGCCGACTTTTACGGTACGTTTTAAGTTGCCATAACGTCCGATAATATCAAATTTGGATTTGCGAAAATTAATCTTATTTTATTCGATTTTAATAACGTTTTTTCCGAACTCGAAAATTTTCCAGTTATATTTACGCTAACCGTTTCCCCGCTAACCTCCGCCGGTTGTATTTTACCCTTTGTAAAAATCCTTAAAAATATCCGTAAAATAATAAAATAAAAACGATATTTACCAAAAAAAAATCAAAAACTATCAAAGTAATTCGTTAACAAAAATATTTAAGTCGGCTAATTTTGTAACAAAAGGTTATATGTTATTATTATATAAAATCGCTTTTTTTCGAAAAGAAAACGTTTAATTGTACGAAACGAATTATATATTAAATAAACGTCGGAAAACTAAAAAAAAAAACGTTTTTTAAAAAAAGAATATTTATTATATAAAAAGAATAAACTTTTTTGGCCGAAAAAAAAAGTGGTAGTAAAAAAATGCAGCTAATAATAACTGGAAGTAATCGTCGTAAAAAGGTTAAAACCAAAAAAACGGAAATGTAACGTTTACGGCAAGCCCGAATATAATACGCGTATTTATGAAAAAGCTATAAATACGTTTAGCGAAAGAAAATTCTATTAGTTTTAATTAATACGATATGTTATTATTAAAATATTTAAATTTGTTTTTACAAGGTGTTAAAAAGTGTTGCGCTCGTTTATATGTTACGTTGGCTTGTGTAGCACGTTAAAGGTTTTTTATAATTTATATTAAAAATAATAATTTTGTTTTAATTATTAAAATCATTATTTTATTTTGTTTATTCGTTTATTATTTTATTATTTTACTAAATAATTTTAAGATATAAAATAATTTCTTTTAATCGATTATATTATTTATAAAAAATATTTTAAATATTTAATGCATTTTTATCTTCGAATTATTATGTTAATATTTTAAATTTAAATAAATATGAAATGATTTGGTTAATAATATAACCTTCATTATTAAGATATTTAAAGAAAGCTTTAATCTTTTTTAAAAAAGTTAAATTAATTAATTTATTTATATAATCGAACTAAAATAATTTATTTCAATTTCATTATTAATTATTTCGATATTGAAAACTTATTATAAACTTTTACCTTTTATAATATATAGCGTTTCCGTATTTATTAAATTAATTAACTAATAAAAATTTAATTTTTCTTATAATAAACCGTAACGATATTATTTATAAATCTTTTTTTAATAAATAATATAAAAGCTTTATATAAAACGTAATTAAAGTTTAATTTCTTAAATATTATAATAAAATTCTATTATTATAATGAAAATCATTTTCTTAATTTATGTAACATTTGTTTTTAAAGAAAAACTTTATATTATATTATAAATATCTTATAAATATTTCCATAAATATTTAATAAAATAAATTCGTATTAACGAAATATTTATATCGTTATATTATTTAAAGTTCAAATTAAGTTTAATTATAATAATAATTAAAATTAAAAATAACTTCTAAATTAAAATAAATACGTATATATTATTATAAACGTTTTTATTTTATTAATTATCTCGTATAATAAAACGCGTTTTACATCTTTATAATTAGTTATACTGAATAAACAAATAAATATATAGTTATATTATACTTTAAAACTTAATTTCTTTAAAAAAAACATTAATTATCCGCTTTTTAAAATTATATACTTCTTATAAATCTACAAATAAACTTTTTTCGCTCTACGAAATAGCTTTGTAACTAAATATATATTTAAATTTTTATAACTTTCTAACGATAATAGTATATTACGTTTATATACTTAGCTTCATAATTTAAAAACTTTATTATATCCTCTAGTATCGAAGTATTTTTAATTATAATAATTCATATTCTAAATAATAATTTTCTTAAATATTTCTAAGTTATCGACAGGTTATTAATGAAATTGATAAAATAAATTAACGTCGCATATCACCTTATCTGATGTACTACCTTACCGGATAACTTTTCATATATTTTAATTATCTAACTTTACTTGTTTATTCTTTATTATTAAAATTATAAAACAGCTTATAAAAAAAGTACGAATGAATTTAATTATTAAGGTTAAAAAACGAAATTTGAAACTTAAGATGCGATATTTAAATTTATATATAAAGTACCTAAGTTTATTTTAAATAAATAATATCACGATAAATTTTTTCGAACCGATATTATCTTAAATTTACGAAAGTTAAAGCCGAACGAAAAAAAAATCAATTATCGACCGAAGTGTTAATTTAGATGCACGAGAATTTTCTATCCGGCTTTAATATATTACAGATTACGTTAAAGTTTATTCGGGTTATAATCGCCAAATACGATATTGTAAAAAAAATATATTTATAGCTTCGACGAAATTAAATTTGTGATAAGGTTTTTTATTATAACGAGTATAATAATTATTAATACCAAAAAAAGTAAAAAATTTAAATAAACGTAATAAAGAAATAGAAAATAAGTTATAATTATTTAAGTTATTAATTTTTAAAGTTAGGTTATATCGTTATTTATTATTATTATAAAAGAACTATTTTAAGTTTTAATATCGTAATAACTTCTTATTAATAATTAATTAAAAGATTATATTAAGTAATAATAATTAAATAATAAATAAATAAAATTTAAATTGAATTAAATAATTTTATAAATATATTCCAACGTATATAGAAAATTTAAAAGGGGTTTTTTATTTTTAATAATTACGAAAATTATTATTTAATAAAATCCGAAAAATAATACGTTTATAATAACATTATTATGTTTTATATACCCGCGTATTTCTGGTATCGACTTTAATTGTTTAATATATATATTTTTTTTTAAAAACGCGTTTATTTATCGTATATCGCAAATATAATATAATGTTATTATATTTATATTGTTAAAAAAAGATTGTTTTCGCCGGCTTTTATATCGCGTTTTAAATTATTATAACGTTTTATAATATTACATTTAAATTTGTGAAAATTAATTTTATTTTATTCGATTTTAATAACCTTTTTTCCAAAATGAAAAGTTTTTTAGTTATGCTTACGTCGATCGTTTTTCCGTTAACCTCCGCCGGTTTTATTTTACCTATTGCGAAAACCTTTAAAAATGTTCGTAAAGTAATAAAACGAGGATAATATTTGCAAAAAGAGAAATATAGAATTTATTATGATAATTTAGTAATAAAATTATATAAGTTAATTTATCTTATATTAAAGGTTATATGTTGTTATTTTATAAAGTTACTTTTTTCCTAAAAAAAAACCGTTTAATTATACGAAACGAATTATATTTTAAATAAACGTTACAGAATTAAAATAAACGTTTTTAAAAAGAAGAAACATTTATTATAAAAAAGAGATAAGCTTTTTTAGCACAAAAAGAAAAGGATAATGAAAAAGTATAGCTAATAATACCTAAAAAAAGTCGTTAAAAAAGAATTAAAAATAAAAATCGAAAGTATAACGTTTATAACAAGCCCAGGTATAATACGCGTACTTATTAAAAAGTTGTGGATATATTTAGCGAAAGGAAAATCCGACTAATTTAAATTAATGTGATATATTATTGTTATATTATTTGAATTTGTTATGACGGAGGGTCAAAAACCATCCGATGAGGTGGTGTATGCGGTGAGGTGTCATATAATCAGACCAATTGCTAGCTCCACTAAGCTACGAGCCCCTTGTCGGGTGGTATCAGCGACTGTTGCTGTATACGTTCTTATCAGGATTTATGGGGTCCTGTCCTAGCCCTGTCTATCTGGCTGTAGGAGGCTGTATTCTTATATGAGGCAGTGTGGAACGTTAATTGTTTAATATTAAATATAAGGTTTTAAATTTTATAATTCTTTTTAATTATATATTTATAATATAAAATATATATAAAATTACCTTTTATAAATATTTTCGTTTTTTATTAATATCTCAAATAAAATAAATATAATAAAGATTTAAGATTACTTTTCTAATTTCTGCTGACGTAATAATTATAATAATTATTAATGTAAACGTTAATAAAGATAACGGTTTAAAAAATAAAAATAATTTGAATGTAATAGTTATATAAAGATAAATAATTTTATAGAAATAAATTCATTTTTTATTATTCCGTACGTTTTTGTAAACATTTATAATATTTTAACAGTGTTTTTATTTAGCTAGAAAATGAATTATTTCGTTTAAATCTTTACCTTTATTTTAAATATATATATTTAAATAATTGTAAACGTAAGTAAAGAGAATTATTTATTAAGCTCACATAGCTAATTCATTTTTTATAATAATAAAAAATGTTTTTGTAACTCTTCATTATTATTTTAAATTTTCTTTTATTTAATTTTACGTGTTAAATAATAATAACTTTATTAATTAACGGATTTCGGATCTTAAAAATATTCGTAAATCAGTAACCAATTAAAAAAAAAATCTCAATTTACGTTTTAAAATTTGATTATTAATTTTTTTTTGCAACGGTAATTATTATTATATAAACTATATAACCGTATATTTATAAATAAATTTATTAAGGTCTCCGATTAAATATTATAACGTTATTTCTGTACGTGAAATAAATATTATAAACTTTATATAAACTTTATTAAAAAAAGTATTTACGAATATAATTATATAAATATTACATTACTTTAAAAATATATATAAATAAAAATAAAAACAATTTTACGTTATTTCGTATAATAAACGTTTTTTTAAATTATATCCTTTAAACTTTTTATGTCCTTGTTTTAAATCTAAATCTACGGTATTAAAAGTTTAAATTTAATAATAAAAAGGAAAAAAGATTAAAATATATTTCGAAGTTAATAATTATTTAAAGTTTCGTTATTTTCTTTTAATATTTATAAAACATTATATTTTAAATTTTCTTTTTAATTTTTAAATTATATTAAAATATGATGAGTAATGTATTTTATTTTCAGTTTTTAAAATAAGCATTTTAAATAAAGCTTAAATATTTATCGGTTGTGAATATAACGTATTTATATTTTTTAAATATTTTTTCCGAAATATATAAAGTTAATAATAATTCGTTATTTTAATCGCAACGGTTTTTCTTTTCGGTTTTCGACATATTTATCTTTTAATTTCTACCTTGTTATATATTTAATATTTACGATATTATATTAATTATAAGCTAAATAATAAAATTAAAAAACTACCTATTATAAAGCCAGCTTATAATAATAACTATGTTAAAAGTCTTAAAATAGCCTTAATAAAGGTTAAGTTTAGTTTTATTATATAAATCTATAAAAATTTATAAAGAGAACTAACTAACGTTAAAATAATATTTATATCCGAATAACTTAAGTAATTATATACAAAAATAAAAATAGAACTAAATTTATACGTAATTAAATAAATGGATATTATAAATAAAAAAGGATAAAAAATTAAACTTTTTTTCAAAAAGAAAAAAGTTTATTTAGCTACTTAAAAATTTAAACTAAGCGATTTAATAAGAAACTTAAGTTTAAAGATATTAATTTATATAAAACTATTAAAAGAATTTTAAAAATAATTATAAATTAAAGTTATTTTTTAAAATTAAACCTTTTAAAATTTTTAAAATTTCTATTCTTAAAAATAACGATATATACTATCGAAAATAATATAAAATAAGATAAAATAAAAGTAAGAAAAATTAAATATACGAAAAAAAATACTTAATACTCGAAAATAGAATAATTTAATCTATTATTTAATTAATTAAAGAAACTATTTAACTTTTAAAAAAATTTAAAAGCTAGCTAGAAACCTTATAAATGTTTAACGTCTTTTAAAAAGCTTATATTAATAACGTTAAAGTTATTAAAGGTAAAAAAATTTTAATTTATATTTAATATTAACTAATTAGCCTTTACTTCGTTTTATAATAACGTAACTACTTTAACTTTTAACTGTATTTATATAGCTTTTATACGTATATACTTTTTTATTCTCTTTATATTTTAAATACTATAACGAAACATTTTAATTTTATAATAACGAAAAAACCTTCGATATTTTTAAAAACGATTAAATTTTTAATAATAAAACGAAAAATCTTACGAATTTATTCTTTTTTACGTTCCAAACGATTTTTTTATTAAGATGTAAATTTTAAAAAGCCGAAAAGGTTTTAAAAACCTCCATATTTGTCATAGTAAAAACATTTCTTAAAACTATAATATATTCTACAAATCTTGTTTTTGGATTTATAACAACAACAAACGATCTCTAGTAATATAGTAAAACCCAGACGGTCTACCCGCTCCGATAAAATAAAAACGTTAATGCGTTTTTTAAAACGCAACATTTTAACACAGTCTACAGGTGGCCTTACTAGAGCGAGAACCCACAGATTCCCTGGCACATCGATACGGTGACTGGCGAGATGCTTGTCCAACCTATGACCGATTTCATCCCAGCACCGATCTGAGTCCGCCGTGCCGCAATTCCTTGTTGACGCGGCTGAGGTTTAACCTCCGAGGCTGTTCGGAGGATACAGCGTAGTATGCGGGACGGCACGGCACAGAGTTTGGTGTCACCAATTGCGAGTCACGACACCAACAGTTTGAGTTGAAGTGTATAGTAATCCGTGAGTGAGTATGCGGGAATATTCCAAAGGATTTGCTCAAACGTGCTCAAACACAAATACTCTGAAGGACTCAGTCATCTTTGAATTCACTGACGCGAACATGACAGTCAGGAGCCGTGAAAGCCGAAACCATATAAACCAGCGAGATGTCTCAAAGTTTGTCCAGTTCATCATTCTTCACACCTCGTCCAAGAACATCACACGTACTTAGCACACCCTGCCTGCCTTGGTCACAATGTACACTCTCAAATCAACCTGCCTCGCCATCATGGCAACCACCCTCGTCCCCCTCCTAACCCAAGCCCACCCGTTCCACCCGGAATCCTTCCTCGCCGGACGCGGGCCCCAACAACAACTACTCCGGCGCACCATCGCCGGCATCTCGGTCGTCGACACCCCCATCGTCCGCGCCGCGCAACAATTTGCCCGCGACAACTCCGACGACGGCCTCTACGGGCACGTAATGCGGTCCTGGATCTTTGGCGCCGCCATGCTAAGCCACAACGCCACCCTCCGCAACCTGATCGACGAGGAAGTCCACGCCGTCGCCGCCCTGCTCCACGATCTTGGGCTAGACCAGCGCCCGAACTCACCAATCGTCAGCGCCGACAAACGATTCGAAGTCGACGGGGCGATCGCGGCGCGGGACTTTATCCGTGCCCACCGCGACGGCCGCCGCTGGGACGAGGTCCGCGTCCAGCGCGTCTGGGACGCGATCGCGCTGCATGCAGAGTTGAAGATTGCGCCGTTCAAGGAGATTGATGTTGCGACTGTGTCAAGGTCGGTGAGGTTGGACTTTTCGGAGCCAGAGGAGGGGATTACCCAGGAGGAGCACGATCGGGTGTTGAAGGAGTTTCCGAATGTGAATCCCAAGGAGAGGGTTAAGCAGGGCATGAGCTGGTTGTGTCGGCTTAAGCCGGATTCTACTTATGGTGAGTTACCGTGGACTGGATGAAGTTTGCTTGCTTCAAAGGGAGAGGTAGTGGCTAATGTGATTGTGATGGTGCAGATAACTGGGTCCAGGGGTATGGTGAGCGGCTTGTCGAGGGGTATAGCCCCAAGGGACATCGGATTGTTGATGGCGTGCTTGGACCTGAGTGAGTGAGTTGAGATGATGGGTGAGTGAGCGTGCGAAGGGGGTTTCGGAGATGTTGAGAGGCTTGTGGCTGTGTACGAGAGGTCAAGACACATGCTGGCAGGCCCCACCGGGAGTTCGTCCAATTCCCTTAACCGTGTACGTATACGAAAGGTCGAGATACAGGGGTTGAACAGGGGCAGGGAGCCTGGCTATAGTTTTTGATGCCGTCATCCGTAGGCATCATAGCGGGCCATTGTACTCTGGACTGGATTCCCACGGAACTTGTGCAGGTCTTGCTTTGGCCGTGCACTGTGTCTCGGCATCTGTGGTCTAATGCACCCTCTTGCTTCCATGTCACGGTCCAGAATAAGGATCTCTATGTGTAGCTTCACTCTCCATTAAACCTGCCGGATTCTGTCCCCGGATAGTCTTCTCGCGGGGGGTGAGTGTCAGGTCCTCCGGTTTCTTCTTGTATGTTCTAGACTGGAAGTATTTCAGACGACCCTCTAGAATGTCTCCGTAGGCAAGCTCGATGACGTCATAGGTGAATCTTCCCATTCCTTGACGTGTACAATGTCCTTGTCCTTAACCGTCAAGAAACTCTTGTGGTGGCTGAAACTCGGCAGAGATATGCTTCAAGTGTGGGAAAGAGATTATCTCTGCATCAGTATCGAGCTCGGTTAGGACGTGGAAGCGTATTTTGAGAGACCGCCGGGTTCATAGGGCACTCGGTCCCCAGCTTTCGAGGTAGTTATAATAGCATTAAGGTTTATTCGCGGGGCAATAGTTCCCTTCCGGCCAGCTCCAGGCCGCAACCAGTTCGTTAATTTCCTTCTCTTTCGCCATAGTTCGAAGGTATCGGTACCACTTCTGGTCTCTAGGGTCCTTTCCAGTTCGATTTCTGAAGTCAAATCCTTATCCCCATATGCATATAATTCGTTACGCAATATACTCCTTGAAGTCTTCGTATGCCTTACAATATAATTGCTTATAATGGACAGCATAACGTCTTCCATACCGATCGGGTTCTTCCGGGCATAGGCCTTCGTCCTATCTCTGATATTCCTTTATCCACGCGTTAAGTATTAACTGGTTATTCTTTTACTAATATTTTTGCTATATACGGAAGGGTAGCTCCACGTCGCTTAGCTCCTTTCATCCTTCGTGCTCCTGTAGCCACTAGGTAACAGTAGGTCCAATAAAGTTGGTTCTTTAACTGCTGCTTAAAATAGCTTCTTCGCTTTTCGCAGTCCTTATTATATTTTTAATAAAGGATTAGAATTATTTTTCGGCCGGATTATGTTACTTATTCTTTTATTATTAATTTCTTTTTAATGTTGGTTTTTAAAAATCGAAATTTATATTTATACCTTTTTTAAATTCCTATATTTTCGCGTAATATGTTCGGTTATGTCGTAATTATAATAAATAACTAAACTTTTATCCTTTAATTAAATAAATCCTAACTTTATAAGTTTTAACTGCATTACATAAAAGGTAAAAAGCGTAATACGCTCCCTTTTTTAAGTAATATAAAGCTATTCTTTTTTTAAATCGTCGTTTAAATTATTAATTATTAATTTTGATAAGTTAAGGTACTATATAAGCGGACCGAATGTATAAGTAAAGCGAATAGCTTTTTGCACCTTATAATAACAAATTTAAATTAGAAAACTATAACGTAATAAATTAATTCAAACTAATCGGATTTTGTATTATTAAACGTTTTTATAATTTTCTTATAAATCCGCGTATTACTCCCGGGCTTACCGTAGATATTATATATTCGTTCTTTCGTTTAAACTTTTCTACGACGATTACTTTTAGCCTTTTCTAACTGCGATTATTTATTACTAGCCTTTTTTTAAATATTAAAGCCTTTACTTTTTCATTAATAAATATTTCTGCTTTTTAAAAACGTAATTTGTTAATTTTCTAATATTTACTTAAAAAGTAATTCGTTTCGCAAAAATAACCGCTTTCTTTTTAAAAAAAACGCGTTTTCGTATTAAAATATTTAGTTACTTTTTATGAAAAATTAACCGATTTAATTATTTTATCGGCAAGCTATTATAATAATTTTAATCTTTTTTTACAAATAACGTGCTTATTAAGTTTCTTTAATAATATTTTAAAGAATTGTCGTAAATAAAGAACGAAATTAATAAAAATAAATAAAAAGATTGTCGGTATAAGTATAATTAAAACTTTTAATTCGAAAAAAACGTAACTAAAATCGAATAATATAAAACTCGTTTTTACGAATTCGGATTTAATATTACCGGTTATTATAGCAATTTTAAACGGGTTGTAAAAACCGGCCATAAAAATCTTTTATGGCAATATAAATAACGTAACGTTATATAAAATTTTCGATATATAACGAATAAAAGGGTTTTAAAACGAAAAAATAAAATACGTTAAAAGGTTAAAGCCGAGAGAAAAGAATAAGCAAGTATATAAAATATAATAATGTTGTTAATTTTATAATAAATTTCGAATTCGATTAATTAATAACTTTCGTCACCGTCGAAATCAAGGAAACGTTTAAACCTTTAATGCGTATTTTGATAAATTTATCGAAATATTTAGTTTATTTTAAACCTAATTTATTTATCGTTTAACAGTTTTCGTTTATAATAATTCTTTAATCGGATAGAAACAAGTTATCGGTGAACTGTAACGGTTATGAGCTTAACCAACCATTAAATCTAGTTATACGATTTATGTTAATAATGATATCGAAGAAATTTAAGCAATAAGATAATAACCACGTTTAATAATAATAGATAACCGTAAATAATTTAAATAACCAATTATTATTATAAGCTGATACTATTTAAGCCATAGAAATAATAAACCTATATATATTTATCTTAACTCGAAATATTTAAACTAATTCGATTTATTTACAATAATCGAATCTCGTTAAGTCTGTTAAACCCGTCGAATCATTTCATTTATTCGACTAGCTCGAAATTCTAAAACCTATTTTTTTATTAAACCTTTTCAAGCCGGTTACGTAAATCAAAACCCTTTATCGGAAATATCTACATATCTTCCGACCGTCTAGTAATAAGCTAAATCTTTTAGTTATAACACGATCTTTTCTTTTTTAAAGTTTTTGCCCTTAAAAACTAATTTATTTATCGTATCTTTTAATAAATGACTTTTTTCGGTTTTATTATTTTATTTTATACTTTAAAAATTATATTTAATGGAATTAAAAAGTAACCTTATTATAAATATAATACCGTTTTAATTTTAATATATTCTTTAACTATTTTTATTTTCGCTGCAAATCCGAAAACGAAATTCGTAAAATTTGTTTCAATTTTAGAAAATGCTTTTACTCTACCAAATATATTAACCCTTATAGTCTTTTAATTTTTCCGATTTAAATTACCGGAAATTAAAAAAGAAAAAATCGACTAAAGCTTTAAAAACGTTTTGCCGAAAAGAAAATATTTAAGGTTTAATAATATTTTAACGAAATATTCAATAGTTTAACCTATTTACGAAATCAAAAAAAATTACTGCGAAAACGTAAAATTGAAATATTACGTCAGAGAATTTAAAGTACGGAGGCGATAAAAAATTTAAATGTTTAAAACGAAAATAAAAATAATTAAAAACCGAAATGGCTACATTTACGCAGGCTACCCTTTCTGCTAAATAATCTGGTAAGACGGATTAGGTACCGTTAAATAACGTAAACTAGAATTTTAACCCTGGCAACTTCGGCGTTACTAATAAAGGTTCTTTAAAAAACTTTAGGCGTTCGTAAGGTTTTTCGCAGATTCCTAGGTATTTTCGGAATCTGGAAAATCTTTTCACTTAACCAAATATTAAATAAATTCCGTCTTATTACCGTATATCTAGTATTTTCTTTACCTTTACCGGTTTTATTTTACCTTCTGCAAAAACCTTTAAAAATATCCGATAAAAAATCTATATTTATAAAAAAAGATCAAAAATTATTAAAATAATTCGTTAACAAAAATACTTAAATCGGTTAATTTTAATACAAACAGTTATATATTATTATTATATAAAACCGTTGTTTTTCCGAGAAAAAAGGTTTAATTATACGAAACGAATTATATTTTAAATAAACGTTATAAAATTAAAAATAAACTTTTTTAAAAAAAATACTTATTATATAAAAGAAACAAGCTTTTTAGCCCAAAAAAGAGGTAATAAAAAGTACAACTAATAATAACTAAAAAAGATTGTTATAAAAAGGTTAAAATTAAAAAACGGATATATAGCGTTTACGGCAAGCTCGGATATAATACGCATACTTATAAAAAAGTTATAAAAATATCTAACAAAAAAGAATTCAATTAATTTAAATCAATACGATATATTATTATTAAGTTAACCACGCATATAAGCCTCCCAAGCCGACATCAGTCGAGAAATTGCGTACTTACGGGGGCCCAGCAGTCGGCTTCAAAGTGAGGGCTTTATAAGACCGAAATATCAATCTATCTTAACCTTGAAACCATTCATCAGTCATCGTGTTCGAAGATATTAGGTATAGTATTTATCGTGCAAATTACATCGTGTAATAATTTTCTATATATTTTGCTCAGCCTAGAAAATAAGGCTTGAACCTATTCGACCTTGTATATTATTATTAAGTTATTTAAATTTGTTGTTACAAGGTATTAAAACCGCGTAGCTCGTTTGTCTGCGCAGCTCGCTTATTTAGGACGTTATATTAATTATTTATTTTAATAATTTTTCAGGTTTTAAGAGTAGGTCGTTATTTATTTGCTAAAATTGTGTTTTAAAGTTTATAATAATATGCTGTATTTTTTTTAATATACTTTTAGTTTGTTACGTGTTTTATTTTTTTAGCTGGTAAGGTTTTTATCGTATTTTTATGTTTATATTCGTTAATTTTATTAATTAAATGTTAAAATTTTGCGTCGTTTATATATTATATATTGGTAAAAAGTGAAACGAAATTTATTTAGCTAATTCTTTAATTAATAGCTAGATTGTATTGCTTTAATTATAGTAGCTCGAAAATTATATCGTAACTTTTTAATAAAATAATATCGAAATTAATAATATAATTTTTTAGCGAAGGTTTTAAAGTAATTAATTTTGCGTTTAATTTATCCGTTATCGTAATTAAATATTTAATTTTTGGTACTTTCGACCTTATAAAAACTTTTTTGTTTCGTTATGGTAGTTATAATTTATTTACTATTCTCGAGGTAATATAGTTTTCTTATATAATTTCGTATTTTATTACTACGATATATTTTTTTTAATTTGTACTTATATTATAACTTGTTTTTTTTCTGTTATTTTCATTATGTATAAAGCCTTTTTAAGGTTTTTTTTTGGGGGTTAATTTAAGGGTTTTTTATAAGTGGCGTTAATTTTTAAGGTTATTTTCGAATTTTATAATTTGTTTTAAAAATTATTCGTTTAATTTTTATAATTGTTATAAATATTTACTTTGTCGACGTAACGTAGCTTTTAAATAAATAACTTGCTTTTAGGAAATTTTTTTAGTAATATATTCTGGTTTTAGGATTTCGTTTCCGTAAGAAAAAAATGATTAAATTTTTTCTTAAAAGGCGTATCGTTTTATTAAGTTTTCGATAAAAGTTAATTAAAATTATAAATTCATAATTACTTTCTAATAATATTTTTTATTATTTTTTAAATTAACTTTTTTGCGTTTGGTAATTGTATTAATCGTAATAACAAAAGAAGTTTTTCATAAAACAACTTTTTTTTTGTTAATTTTTAAATATTATTTATTAATCGATTTTATTTTAGATCGTTATTTTCCGCAGATATCGGTACCATATTTAATTTTTCGGGTTATCGTTTATTTATATGAAATTAAAGTCTTATCGTTATATTCGTATAATTTATTGTATAATATATTCCTTATAATTTTCGTACGTTTCGTATTGTGGTTATTTGTAATTAACGGCATAAAACTTTCCGTATCGATTAAGCTTTTTTAAATACAAATCTTCGTTTTATTTTTAATACTTTTTTATTTAAGCGTTAAATATTGCCTCATTATTTCCTTTTTGTTATCGTAACTGGAAAAATAAATTATATTTTTTAAGTTTTTTCTGTCTTTTATGCTTTTAAAACCACTTTATAAGGGTTAATTTAATAAAATGGCTTTCTTAATTATTATTTAAAATAACTTTTCAACTTCCTTTAGTTCTTATCGTATTTTTAATAAAAGGTTATAATTATTTCGGACGTAAATTATATTAATCGTCTTTTTATTACTAACTTTTTTCCGGTACTAGCTTTTAAAAGTTAAAATTTATTATCGTAACTACTTTTAACTTTTATATTATTATATAATATATCCTTATTTTCCGCAATTATAATGAATAATTAAGCTTTTTTTAATTAAATAATTTTTAACTTTATAAGTTTTAAATAAATTCTGTAAAAAGTCGAAAATAAATTAGGTTTTTTTAATTAATTTTAAGATACCCTAATTTCGTAAAAAATACTTTTTCTTTTTTTATCATTTTTTAAATTATCGGTTATCGATTTTTACGATTTCGGCAATATATTTATTAAGGTTTATAAATCGATTTTTTTTAATTAATTTATTTTTTATATTATTTAAATTATAGAAATAATAAACGTATATATATTTATTTTGGTTTAGAATACTTAAACTGGTTCGATTTATTTATAATGGTCAAATTTCGTTAAGCCCGTCGAGCCCGTCGAACTACTTCCTTTATTCGACTAGCTCGAAATATCAAAACTCATTTTTATATTAAATTCTTTCGAGCCGGTTACGTAAACCAAAACTCTCTATCGGAGATGCCCATACATTTTCCGACCGTCTGGCAATAAGCTAAGTTCTTTAGTCATAGCACGAACCAGTAAAAAATGGGTTTTCCTGGTAAGGATAATAAATAAAAATAAAGATCAATTTTAAAAGTTAACAGCTTATAGTATTTTAAATTATTTCCGATTTTCCTTATAAATTTATAAATTTCTTTACGTTTTTAACATTAATAATGACTATGCCAGCTATTATAAACAGCTTTATTAAAAATTTAATTTCGTCGAAATTATATTATTAATATCGAAAAACGCAAAGATTTTGAATAAACGTAATAAAAAGATGAGAAATATGATATAATTATTTAGATTATTAATTTTTAAAATTAAGTTATATTACCATTTATTATTATAACGAAAAAAAAGTCTATTCTGCGAAGGAGTTGGTGATAATGTCAGCCCGCTCCAGGATGTCTGGGTATTACAGTTATGCTGATTGCGAGGAAATGTCGCATATAGTGTGAAATGATCTTAGGCTTTAGAGGAGCAGTGGCTAGGAAGCTGTATATATAGTGTAGGAGCCCCGGAACAATGTCGTTGCGGGGTACCTGCGGCGTAGATTACTAAGCAGTTACCCCTATTCTGCGACATTAGGAAGACTCGAATGGACCTGGGAATAGCCGCCTGTGGCGCCAAGGCGAGGTGCGGCAAGACACGAACCACTCGTAGCAAACTCATAATTCCCCACTATCCCTGGATCTCGATGAGGGCCTGGGAACAATATGGAAAAACAGTAGCCTTAACTATTAGCGGAGCTGGGATATTGGTTAATATTAGCTATAAGATTAACTGATCCTCTAGCGGGTATTGAAACACTGTCTATTCTGGATCGCTCCTGTGATGTTCCTTAGGCGAGATGTTCTGTTTGCTGTACGTGCTTGCGGATGAACCACGTCTCTTATGTTTATCTTGTCGTAGTCTCTTTTTTTCGATGTACAGGTCTGCCGAGCCATCTGCTTTTCGATCCACGTCAGATGAGCGGCGCTGTTTGGAGTCCACATACGGTGAGCCGCTATCAGACAAGGGAGAATTGCTATAACGGTCAATGCCCGGGGATCTATATATGAATTGCTCATTTGCGCGATGATACCTGTTGCCGGCCGGTGCAAATATAGGGTGTGGCACCGGAGGTCGGGGCGGCCAATATGGTTCAGGGGCGTGACGGAAGGAGTTCGGAGGCAGAGAGGCACTCATCCTCTCACTAAGTAACCGATAGTCAGTCAGGCGGATGAGTACTAGATGCGGATTTTGCAAAGCGGAAGTACACGAAGGGATAACGGAATGAGCATCCGGCCTTCGAACAATGTACGATACTGGTACAGTAGACTTACTACTCCTCGACAAGGCGTAATATTGAATGATAGTCACGTTGAACGTCGGTCAACTCATTCTTATAGTCGCTTTGGGTCCACACCCACTTCAACTTGTCTCGCAAGCGAACTAAGCCATCCCAGTCAACTGTCTGACTTTCGGGATCCTCTGGCCAATAATTGAAGTAGCCTGGCGCCAAATTCCGAGTTCGGATAAAGAGCTTCCACGAGTCCCTGCGAAGTACTTTCATTCGGAAACTCAAAGTATTTTCGAGCGGCTCAGGTTCGAACTTCTGATGGCGGAGAGGATATAAAGATCGAGCCGTGGGGGTGGGATCGGCTGCGCCCCCACCACCTTCACGGCCGTTGCTTCCCTCGAATTTTGGGTCATTGCTTTCCTTGATTTTTGGGAGACGGAGGATTTCAAGGCGTAAAGCTGCGACAGATTTGGCAAAATGCTTAATATTTCCAGAAGCGCTTCGGAGCTGAATTGCGAGGACGATTGCGCCCACGAAAACGCCATACGCGAAAGTGAGGAAACTAACGGCTGTTCCGACGATCGATAGAACGGAGTCGGTCCCAGATTCTCCCGCCATCCTTGCAGTCCGGAAGACAGGGTGGCTAAAGTTCGAAATACTGCCTCTCCCAACAATAACAGAAGAAGAACCCTGAGGCAAGTTGCTCCTGGGGTGGGATTATGGATATGGCTGAGGCGCGGAGAAGGGGTGGTACCGCTGAAGCGAGTTAATGTACCCAACGAAAATCCGAAATGTTAGGGCACTTCTAGTGAAGTGCACAAATAGAAAATAGGACGGTACGCCTGGCAAAAAGCCGCCGAGGTGAGGCAGGTAAATATATCCTATTTATTGGGAGGATGGTCTAGCAACGTCCTTGTGAGAGTAAGCCGGCGGATGGACCAAGGGGGGGAATAGACGCCGAATTGAGGGTGGTGTATGCGGTTCTGGAACGCAGGGCGGGGCCGCCAAGCCGGCACCCGCCAAATATGAGTAAGGCCTGCAATGCAGCATCTGTCAAACGGCAAAAGTACGGATATTAGCTCCAAAGGCCAATTTGGCTATTTGACAGCATCAATCATTTTCGTGAAGAGCCAATCACTCAAGATTGGCTTTGTCGCAGGCTTGGGTGGTATAGGACTGATTGCACTTTATGGAGAGGTAATAAGCACGTGACTACCCTCGCGAGGCTCTGCGCGACGAGCTATACTCCATCAGCCAGCCACTTACAGTAGGGCCTGTTTACCGCAGCCCAGCCGTGACCGCAGATGTATCTTTTCCCCACCTGTGTTCATATGAATGTCAGTGATCCAGGGCACTTTCTGTCAGCTAGCCGGGGGGTGCGTAGCGCATCCCATATACGGAAAGGTCACCTACTAATTGGCATATATATGTTCCGTGGCTAGACTACCTAAAAGCTAAACGTATGCTACAATACACGTAGTTAACCGAATACAATAAGATAACTAATATTTCCTATATTTAATAATTAAAATTATATAACTTATAATATAAGCAACCTGCGCGCCTTTTTTTTTAACTATTTTACTATCTAACTTTAATTATTTATTTTTAATACGACTTTTATATAACGGCTTATAAAAAAAGCTAGGATAAATTTAACTATTTAAGCAAAAAAAATCTCGCTTAAACTTTTCTATATTAAGCTTAGTTTTATATATACGGTTACGCCTTTTACTTTAAGATTCCGATATAATAATAAACTTATCTAATATAATATTATATTTATTTCGCAAAAATTAACTTCGACCGAAAAGTAATCGATTATAAACCGTATTTTTAAATTTAATGTATAAACGTTTTTTATACGACTTTAATATATTAAAAATATAACGAAATTATTACTTGATTAACGGGTTATAATACGAGTCGAAATTAATTAAACGGCGAACTTTATTAAACAGCTCAAAAACATTTAAACGTATTTAAATCGAAAATTTAAAAATATTTCGCAAATAATTTAAACTTATTCGGATTATTATTGTGAAATACGGTATTATAAAATAGAATATTTATAATTTCGACAAAACGGAATTTATAATAAAGTTTATTTTAAAAATAAATATAATAATAATAAATTTCGAGCAATATAAAACATTTAAATAAATATAATAAATAAATACAAAGCGAACTATAATTATTTAAGTTATTAATTTTTAAAATTAAATTATATTTTTATTTATTTTTATAATAAAGGAAAATTATTTTAAATTTTAATACGGAATAATTTAATAACAATTAATTACAAGGTCGGTTTAAATAGAAATAATAAAATGATAAACGAATTAAGTTTTTAATAAATTTAATATTTGGATTAATATATTCGAACGTATACGAAATATTCGAAACGTTTTTTTATTATTTTCCATAGTTACCAAAATTATTATTCGATAAAATTCGAATAATATTATACGAATTACGGCATTATTAGGTTAAATACACCCATATATACTTTTTACCTGTAGCTGGATTTTCTAATATAAGGAGCTTAGTAATGAAGTCAAATGTAATGGAATCCCATGGTCGCTTTGCGACTAGTAGTGGCTGTAGTTTTCCGTAGGGCTTATGTCGTCGTGTCTTTGCTTTGACGCAAATGTCGCATTGTCGTATTATCTTTTATACGGTTGATTTTATTTTAAAAAAATAATATGTCCGTTATAGGCGTTTTAAGGTTTTCTAAATCTTTAGGTATTTATATAGTTAATATTTATATATATTTTGTATTAAGTTTTTTTAAAGTTTTTCTGGTACTTAAATTTTGTTTGTTCGTTACTTTCGAGTAAGTTATTATTGTATTATTATATACGTTGGTATATATTAGCTAGAATTTTTTTTTTTTATCGTGGTAATTCGTTATTATCGTAAATATTCTTCGGGTATTATATCGAAAATTATTTATTATACCTTGATCTTAAGTTTCTTTAGGTTAGGTCGTTTGTTAAGTACGTTTGCTTTGCTATTTTTTAATCCTTTGCGATAAATAATAACGTAGTTAAATTTAAAACGATATTTTACGTAACGCAATTATTTTCCGATTAATTTTAGTATCGTAAAAAAGTATATAATAATTTTATAAGCTGTATATACTTTGATTTAATATATATTACTCTTAAGATAATATTTAAATTTCTTAAAAACGTTAATAATAATTAAGAATTTTTTATCGTATATAAAATAATTCAGTTCGGCTTTATATAATTTGTAAAAATAAAAAGTAATAAGGTAAAAGTTTTTAAAATCGTTTTGATATCCGATTATTATTTTTAAAGTATAATCCAAACTATCGGTTTTTAATTTAATTAATTGTTTTAAATTATATATAATTAATATTGATTTATTAATTAAAACGTCTTTAATTTGTTAAAAAAACTTTCTATTTTTTGGTATTTATTTAAAATGCTTTTTTTAATAAATTTTGTTAATAACATAATTATTTTATTAAAGTTACGTATAAATCTTTGATAATAATTAACGACTTTAAAAAATATTTACATTTTTTAACGTTAATAAGTTATATTTATTCTTTAATTATTGCAAACTTTTTAAGGTTTATTTTAATATATTTAGGAATAATAATATATTTTAAATATTTTACTTTTTATATATAAAAGGTGATATTTTCGATATTAATTAACAAATTAACATTTTATAATATTTATAAAACTTTATAAATATATTTTATATATTTCTTATTATTTTGGAATAAATTATCATATCGTTAAGGTAACATACAACGAAAATATCCAAATATCTTTATAATATATAATTAATTATTCGTTAAAAAGTTGCCGGTAGGTTCGTAAGTTTAAAAAGTATAATAAAATATTCGAAAAGTTCGTATTTAATTTTAAAAGCTGTTTTTTATTCGTTATTTTATTTAATGCGTATTTGATTATACTCTTCTTTTACATTTAAAAATATAAACTATTTTATTTTATATAAGCAATTCTTTATTTCGGTAATTAATAATAATAAGGTTTTATTTTTAATAATATCGTTAAATTATATATAATCGATAACAAATCATAATTCTTCATTTCTTTTTAATACGAAAAATATTAAATATTTTGCTGATAACTTAAAACGTCGTATATAACCTTTTTTTAACTTATTTTCGAAATAATTACGTAATGTTTTTAATTCAATTTAATTTAAGTTGTAAATAAAATAAAAAGTAATGGTTTTATTATCCTTAAAAACTATTTCGTAATTTTATTCGCTATAAAATAATAATTTTATTTCGAACTTTGTTTTAAAATAATTACTTATATTTATAATATTCTAATAATACTTTAATTATTTATTTTAATAACTTTTTAAGTTTTAATAATAAGTTGTCGTTTGTTTATCGAAATTATACTTTAAAGTATATAATAATACACTGTATTTTTTTGATATACTTTTTATTTACTGCATACTTTGTTTTTTTAAGTAATATAGTTTTTATTGTATCCTTATACCTATATTCGTTAACCTTATTAATCGAATATTAAAATTTTGCGTCGTTTTGCATATCGATAAAAAATAAAACGAAATTTACCTAACTAATTCTTTAATCGATAACTGGATTGTATTATTTTAATTATAATAATCTGAAAGTTATATCGTAATTGTTTATTAAAATAATGTCAAAATTAATAATTAATTTTTTTTCTTTAACGAAAATTTTAATGTAATTAATTTCGCGTTTAACTTATCCGCTATCGTAACTAAATAATTAACTTTCGGTATTTTCGACCTTATAAAAACTTTTTTTATTTCGTTATAATAATTATAACTTATTTATTATTTTCGGGGTAATATAATTTCCTTATATAATTCCGTAATTTATTATTACGGTATATTATTTTTTTTAAATTTGTATTTATCCTATAATTAATTCCCTTTTTACTGCTTTTATCGTATATAAAGTTTTTTTTTAAATGTTATTATTTACCTTTATTTTTCTTACTAGCTTAAAGTTCCTTTATAAATAGCGTCAACTTTCTAGGTTATTCTTAAGTTTTATAATTTGATTTGAAAACTATTCGTTTAATTTTTATAATTATTATAAATATCTATTTTGTTAACGTAATATAACTGTTAAATAAATAATTTACTTTTAAATAAATTCCTTAATAATATAATTTAATTTTAAAATTTCGTTTCCGTAAAAATAATCGATTAAATCTTTCTTAAAAGGCGCGTCGTTTTATTAAGTTTTTCGTAAACGTCAACTAGAACTATAAATTCGTAATTACTTTTTCACAATAATTTTTTATTATTTTTTAAATTAATTTTTTATACGTTTAATAATCGTATTAATTATAATAACAAAAAACGTTTTCTATAGAGTAACTTTTTCCTTTTAACTAATTCTTAAATATTACTAATTAATCGATTTCGTTTTAAGTTATTATTTTTTGCAAATATCGATATCATTTCTGGTTTTTCAATTTATTATTTATCCGATTATTAAAATTAAAGCTTTATTATTATATTTGTATAATCCGTTATACGATATATCGTTTGTAATTAACGACATAAAGCCTTTTATACCGATCGGGCTTTTTTAAATATAAGTTTTCGTCTTATTTTCGATATTTTCTATTTAAACGTTAAATATTACTTAATCGTTTCTTTTTTGTCGTCGTTATAATTAAGAAAATAAATTATATTTTTTGAATTCTTTTTATTTTTTTATGGTTTTAAAGCTATTTTATAATGGTTAATTTAGTAAAAATAACTTTTTTAATTATTACTTAAGATAATTCTTTAACTTCCTTTAATCCTTATCATATTTTTAATAAAGGGCTATAATTATCTCGGACGCGAATTATATTAATCGTTTTTTTATCGCTAATTTCTTTCCGGTATTAACTTTTAAAACCTAAATTCCATTATCGCGGCTGCTTTCAGCTTTTATATTACCGTATAATATATCCTTATTTTCTGCAATTATAATAAGTAATTAGGTCTTTTTTTAACTAAATAATTTTTAACTTTATAAATCCTAGATACGTTTCGTAAAAGGTCGAAAACAAATTACGTTTTCTTTTTTAATAACTTTAAAATGATTTAATTTCGCGATAAAATATTTTTTTATCATTTTTTAAATTATCGTTTATCGATTTTTACGGTTTGGGCAATATACTTATTAAGGCTTATAATCCGGGTTTTTTTAATTTATTTATTTTTAACGTTTTTTTAAGTTTTTTATAAAATATATCGACTATAATATCGTTTTTATCACTTTTATATCCGGCCTTAACGCTTAAGCTCTTAAACGTTACGATATATTTAAACGTTACTTTCTTTTATCGCAATTAATAAAGTTTTTAAGTTACATTTCGTTTTTCGGCCGGATTGGTAAAATTATTTTGAAACTTATTTTCGAAATTAAAATAATATTTAAAAATTTCCCTGGTAAATTTCTTTTATCGAACTTTTTAATTTGCAAGTAATTTCGCATAATAGGCTCGAACCAATCAACGGCGTTTTTAATAAAGCAGGTTACTATAACGAACATTTAATCCGGTAAATCCTTTAATCCTAGAAATCGAAAATATGCTTTAGCCTAGGTTAAATATATTTAAACGTTTCCTTTTCCATCGTAAAGTTTCAGCTTTTTAACTTTAATCTTAATAATTATTATAATTAATACTTTAAGCTTAAATTATTTTTAAATTACTTAACTTTATTTTTAAATTAAATAATTTTTAGCTAAAATTATTAAATAACGTTATCCGAAATACTGGTTAACATAATAATAATATTAAATATTATTTAAAATATAAAGATATTATTAAATAAAAACTTATAACATATAACGGTTATAAATATAATTAATTATTAAATTTAATCATCCGGTTTATATTAATAATAATATCGTAAAAATCTAAAATATAAAATAATAATTACATTTAATAATAATAAATAACCGTAAATAATTTAAGTAACTAATTATTATTAAAAATTGATATTATTTAAGTTATAAAAATAATAAACATATATATCCTAATTAAAATCCGTATAAATCTATTTATCTTTTCGAATCTATACCGTATAAACGAACTGGATCCTTATAAATCCGGAAATCGCTTCAGATCTATACCTTCTAAATACATAAATTCCCTTCAATCCGAAGATCTATTCGGATCCATATTACGTAATCCAAAGACTTATATCGGAAACAACCTTCTTAACCTCTGACCGTCTACCAATAAGCCAAGCTTGGTTAGTTATAATATAACGATATAAGCCCTACGGAAAACTACAACCATTACCAGTCGTAAAACGACTATAAAATTCTATTATATTTAATTTTATTATTAAGCTCTTTATATTAAAAATCCCAGCTATAAAAGTATATTATAACAGCACTTTTATAATCATAGACCGATTTACAAAACTTTTTTATTTTATACCCTATAACGAAAATACCGATATAAAATAACTTGTATATATTTTTCTTAAATACGTTCTAAATATTTATAAATTTTAAACGAAACTTATATTAAATAAAATTATAACCTTTACTTTAAAATTTTGGCAAAAATTAAAAACTTAATTTAAATTAAATTCTAATAAACGGATAAATAAAAAAACCTAACTAAACGTTAAAAACGTACCTACGATATTACGTTAATTACGAACAAAATAATCAAGTCGAAAAGTTATTAATTATATAATTAGCCTATAATACTAGGTACTATAAAAGCATTAAAATAACGCTAATAATTGCTAATTTTGGTTTTATATTAAAAGTTTATAAGAATTTATATAAAAAATTAATTAACGTTAAAATAGTTTTAATATTAAAATAATTAAAGTAATTATATACCGAAATAAAAACAAAATTTAAATTCGTACGTAACTAAATAGGTAAATATTATAACTAAAAAAGGTTAAAAGAATTAACCTTTTCGAAAAGGAAAATGATTTATTTAATTATAAAGAACATTCAAATTAAGCGATTTAATAAAAACTTACCTTTAAATATATTAATTTATACAAAATTACTAAAAAGGATTTAAAAAATAATTACGAATTAAAATTAGTATCGAAAATCAAACTTTATTCAGTTTTTTATTTTTTTTATTCGAATAAATAATGAATACGATCAAAGTTAGTATAAGGCGGAAAAAAAGTTATAAAAAAGTATTAATTTACGAGACAAAAAGAAATACTAAATATACGGAAATAGGATGGATTTATTGAAGACTTAATTAGATAAAAAAATTACCCAGATTTCGAAAACACTTAAAAACCTGCAAAAAACTTTACGAACGCCTAACGTCTCCTAAAAAACTTTCACCAATAACATCAAAGCCGCCAAGATTAAAATTTTAATTTACGTTACTTAAAGGTACCTAATCCGTTCTACTAAATCAATTAACAAAAGAAATGACTTACGCAGATGTAGCCATCTCGGCTTTTAACTACCTTTATTCTTATTCCAAACGTTCAAATTTTTCCATCGCCTTTGCATCTTAAATTCTCCAACATAACATTTTAATCCTACGTTATCGCAATAACTTTTTTTAACTCCGTTACCGGGTTAAACGATTAAATAATTCGTTAAAATATTATTAAACCTTAAATAATTCCTTTTCAGCAAAACGCTTTTAAAACTTCAATCGATCCTTTTTATTTATTAACCTCCGATATTTTAATTCGGAAAAACTAAAGAAAAAAGAAAACAAAAATTAATATATTTTGTATAATAAAAATCTTTTTAAAGTTAAAATAAACCTTATAAATTTCATTTTTAAAATTGCAACAAAAATAAAAAAGTTCAAAAAAATATATTAGAATTAAAACGGTTAGTTCTTTCCGACAAAATTAAAGCGTTATTACGTTTATAATAAAATTGTTACTTTTTAATTCGACTAAATATAAAAATTAGGTTATAAAATAAAATGATAAGAAAAAATAAAAATATCTATTAAATAATACCATAGATAAATTAATCTTTAAAGGTAAAAATTTTAGAAAGGAAAAGATTGTATTATAACCTAAAAACTTAACCTATTACCAGACGGTCGGAAGATATATAAATATCTTCAATAAAAAATCTTGACTTACGTAACCGGTTTAATAAGTTTGGTAAAAAAAAAAAAAATTAAAACTTAGCGCTTTGAGCTAATTAAGTAAAAAAAATGGCTCGACGGGCTCGACGAGCTTGACGGGCTTAATAAAACTTAACCATTATAAATAAATCGAACCAATTCGAATATATCGAATCAGAATAAATATATATACGCTTATTATTTCTTTAACTTAAATAATACCAGCTTACAATTATAATTTAGTTACCCAGATCACCTACGGTTATCTGCTATTACCAAACGTAATTATTACCTTATTACTTAAAGTCCTACGATACTGCTGCCAACATAAACCGTACAACTAGGTTTAATAATTGGTTAAGCCCATAGCCGTCACAGATTAATATAACGCTATTCTCTTTCTATTACAAAAAAAGTTGCTTTGTTAATTTATATAATGAGTTTAAAATTATTATAACGTTCGATAATATTAAATTCAAATTTATAAAGATTAGCCTTATTTTATTCGATTTTAACAACGTTTTCTTTAAATGCGAAATTGTTTTAATTCTATTTACGTTAATTAATTCTTTTTTTAACTTCCGCCGATTATATTTTTTTTTAGTTCGTAAAACCTTTAAAATATTTACGAAAAACCAAAATAAGAACGTTATTTATTAAAGAAAAACTATTTAAGATAGCCCGCTAATAGAAATAATTAAATAGATTAATCTTTTAATTAAAAATAACTTCTATTCTATACAAGGTTACTTTTCGGCTAAAAAAGAACCGCCTAATTATACGAAATAAATTATATTTTAAATCGGCGTTGAAAAATAACAATAAACGTATTTTTTAAAAAGGAAATATTTATTAAAACGTCCTACATATATAAGCGAGCTACATATATAAGCGAGTCGTTTTTCTAACCATTCCCGCTACTTATTTTTAATTATTCATTTTCTAATACCAACATTATAAAACGTCTTATAAAAGAAGGGACAATAAATCTAGCCCTTTAAGCTGAAAAAAACGAGACCCGAAACTTAATTGTTAAAAGCTAAGTTCTATTTATAAAGTTTTACGCTTTATCTTAATATATCCTTTTAATAATAAACGCGTCTAAGCCAATATTATCCTTTCTTTATAAAAATTAACGCCAACTAAAAAAAATTCGATTATCGACCGAATTTTTAAATTAAATATATAAACGTTTTCTATTCGATTTAAATACGTTAAATATAAAGCTAATATATGATTAATTTTACGTATCGTATAAAACGCATTAAATTCCATTAAACGTCGAACTTTATTAAATGGAAAAGAAAAACTTTAAATACGTTTAAATCGAAAAATCGATTATTAAGAAGTTGTACATAAATATTTAAAGGTATTTCGTAAATAATTCGAATCTATTCGGAATATTTTTACAAAATACGGAATTATAGAAGAAAACTTATAATTACGACAAAACTAAATTATAATTATTTAAGTTCTTAAGTTTTAAAATTATATTATACTGTTATTTATTATTATAGCGAGAAAAAAAAGTATTTTAAGTTTTAATATTATAATAGTTTATTATTAATAATAGATTTAATTTTTTAATAAATACATTCGAATACGAATAAAAAGTTTAAAATAATTTTTCATTCTTACTATCTACAAAAATCAATATTTAATAAAGTTTAAAAAGTATTACGTTATTAATAATATTATTACACTTTATATAGCTATACACATTTTATATCGGCCTTACTTCTTTAATATATATTATTTTTTTTATTAAAACGTATTTATTTATTATATATCGAAAGCTTAAAATAACGTTATTATACTTATATTACCATATAAGATTTTTTTTCGCCGGTTATTACAACGTATTTAAAGCTGCTATAATATTCGATAATATTAAATTTCAATTCGCAAAAATTAACCTTAATTTATTTAGTGTTAATAACGACCTTTTTAGACACGAAAATTTGCTACTTATTTCTACGCCGACCGTTTCTTCGTTAACCTCCGCCGTTTTTATTTCACCACTCGTAAAACCTCTTTAAAATATCCGTAAAGTAATAAAACAAAAATATTATTTATAAAGAAAATTAAAAATTATTAAGGGAACTCGCCGACACGAATATTTAAATCGGCTAATTTTATAATAAAAAGTTGTATATTACTTTTATATAAAGCCGCTTTTTTTTTTGAAAGAAACGTTTAATTAAGTAAAACGAACTCTATTTTAAGCAAAAGTCGAAAAACTAAAAACAAACGTCTTTAAAAAAAAAGAAACACTTACTATTCAGAAGAAATAAACTTTTTTAACCGAAAAAAAGAAAACAATAAAATAATACAGCTAATAACGGTTGAAAACAATTATCGCAAGGGAATTAGGACTAAGAAAATAAAAATGGGCGTTTATAACAAGCCTAGATATAATAGGCGTAGTTATAAAAAAGTTATAAATACGTTTAGCGAAAAAAAAGTTTATGTGGTGCTTTAAACTTTATTAGTTTGACAGACCAGTATATAAACCTAGCTAAGCTTGGCGGGCCTATATATAGCTGGCCAGCTTGCCGATTTCTGTATTCTAGTTCTAGTTTTTAATCTTTATCAGCATATTATATCCTAATCTCTAACACTCTAGATATAAAATAAAGTTAGAATTAAAAATTAGAGTTTATAAATATATTCAACGTTAAATATTAACTTTTATAAAGTTAACAAGATATTAAAGATATTCAGCAAATAAATATTTTGAATTCAAAAAATAAAAATCTTTATTTAAAAAGTAGTAAAAATTAAAACGTCTTTATTAATTTGATATAAATAACTACTGTTTACATCGTTTTAAAAAGTGTAACAAAGTATAAAGGAAATCATTAATATAACAGCATAAATTATATATTAATATTATATTCTATAAAAATAGACTTAATAAATCGGTATATAGCAATAATTATATTATAATAACTTCGTTTTAATCTTAAAAACTAAGTATAGTTTTATTATAGAACATTAATATAGATTTAAGCCTTTTTTTTCGAGCTGAGTTAAATATATTATATAAAAAATTATTATAATAATGTAATTTACGCGATAGATTCTATATATATAATCTCGTTGTGAGTTATTTAATTGTTTAAATTAAAAATATTAATATTTATAGTTATTATAACGTACTATCTAAGCGAGCTATATATACAAATAAACTATACACTTTTTAATACCTTATAACATTAAATTTAAATAACTTAATAATAATATATCGTATTAATTAAAATTAATCGGATTTTTTTTCGTTAAACGTATTTATAATTTCGTTATAAATACGCGCATTATACTCGAACTTACCGCAAATGCTATATTTCCGTTCTTTAATTTTAAGCTTTTTACGATAATTCTTTATAACTGCTATTAGCCGCCTTTTTTATTACCTTCTTTCTTTTAAGCCAAAAAAAAATTATTTTTAATTCTATAACGTTTGTTTAAAGTATAATTCGTTTCGCGTAATTAATCAACTTTTTCCAAAGAAAAACATTTTCGTACACAAATAATAAATTATTTTTAGTTAAAAAATTAACCGATTTTAAGTATTTTCTATTTTAGCGAATAACTTTCTTAAATTTTTTCTAAATAACGTTGTTATTTCGTTACTTTTTTAATATTTCTAAAACTTTTTACGGGCAAGAAACGAATAAAACCGGTAAAAACTAACGGGAAAACGGTCGGCGTAAGCATAATTAGAAAAAAACCTTTAATTTTTAAAAAATACTATTAGAATTAAATAAAATAAATCTAACTTTTACGAATTTAAATTTAATATTATCGAACGTTATGATAAGTTGAAACGCTTTATAAAAGCCGGTAAAAAATATATTTTCTAATAATATAAATATAATAACATCGTATTAAATTTTTAATATATTATAAATAAATGTATTATAAAATAATAAAATAAAATTCATTAAAAAGTTAAAGCCGATACGAAAAAGGCGCAAGTATATAAAACGTAATAATATTATTATTAACGTAATATTTTTCGAATTTTATTAAATAATAAGTTTCGTAATCGTTAAAAAAAACCGTTTCGAATTTTTCGAACGTATCCGAATATATTTATTAAAATATTAAGTTTATTCGAAACTTAATTTATTTATTATTTAACCATTATTATTTAATACGATTTTTTAATCGGTTATTAATAATAAATTATCGTAATATTAAAATTTAAAATAATCTCTTTTTATTATAATAATAATAACGATATAACTTAACTTTAAAAATTAATAACTTAAATAATTATATTTTATGTTTTGTTTTTTTATTACGCTTAATTAAGTTTTTTACGTTTTCGATATTAATAATTATTATATTTATTATTATAAAAAACTTTATTAAAAATTTAATTTCGTCGAAATTATAAATATCTTTTTTTACGATAGCGTATTTCGTAATTATAACTCGAATAAATTCGAATTATTTACGAAACGTTTTTAATTTTCGTATAAAATTTATTAATAATTAATTTTTCGATTTAAAAACAAAATTCTTTTTTTACCGTTTAATAAAATTTGAAGCTTAATTAATTTTATCGCGTTTTATAACGTATTAGGCCAGTAATATATTAATTATATTTTTAACGTATTAAAATTAAATAAAACAAGTTACGTATTTAAATTAAGGATTTTTCCGATAATAAATTTCTTTTCGGCCGTTATTAATTTTCGTAATTAAGAAATAATATCGGCTTAGTCGTATTAATCGTTATATCGGAGTTTTAAAGTAAATTTAAAAATATTATATATAAAATATAACTTTTTAAGCTTAACTTTTAGTTTTCTTTTTTAATTTAAATAATTAAGTTTATTTATATTTTCTTTAATAAAACGCTTTATATTATTAATATTAAAAAATTAATAATTAAAATTAAGTAATTAAAATATTAACAAAAACGGGTTATAAACTTGTTTAGCTTATAAACTTATATAAAACGTTATGTATAAAATAATAAAAATTTTAATTTTAGATTAACTTTTTGTAATTATAAAATAAGTAACATTAAATTAAAATTATATTTAATAATTTATACGTTCCAATAACTCAGTGGTCATGAGCCTGGGTGCCGCGTTTCAATCGCTGCAGGCCTGGGCAACCTGCTGCGTGCGAAAGACATGTTGGTGTCAGATAAGTAGCAAGATAGAATCTTGCACTTAACACTTAGATAAGCTTATCGCAAATGATCTTTTGGTGCAGTGGCTAGCTGACAGTTGGTTCGAATCCAGCTTGGGACAACGTGTTCTGGGCTGCAAACCCAGCGCACGGACCATTAGGAGCTTTGGCTCCTGTATCGTGTCGGCGCCAATTGGAGTGGTTGGGGGCGTTGGAGCTAGCTAGCTGCGGGGTAAGCTCTGGAACCAATCAAACTATCGTGTACTTCCTTTGTTTGTTATCGTGTTTATGACCCCTACAATACATAGGGATAAATAATGTTAGTTTCTCCACTCGACCCAATATTTGCCTTAAGAAGCTAGTATGTAGAAACCTATAGAATTTGTATGGGAATTTACATTATTAATTATCATCCCTTTAATAACGCAATACCAGCTCGAGTAACCTTTTTATTACAAGTTATTTCTTCCGTTTAACGCGAATTTAACGGCCTATTAAAGTTATTAAAAGCTAATTATAATAGATTTAGATGATTATATTTAATATATAAAAAGTAACGTTTTTATACCATTTCGCCCAAGCTTCGAGCAGCGGATTGGTTTTAATAACGCCAATAAGCACCGAATCTTAGGCCCCTTTTCTAATGGCAGTGGTAGGAAACGGCAGAAGAATTAATGGTAATGTTACTTTGCATACAAATTTTATGAGGATTGACATTCCAGCCAATTCCCGTATGTCGGTGGGCCTGGTGGAGAAATTAACATTATATACCCCTGTGTATTGTACTGGTTTTTCATCCGGCCCGCCTGTGGGTACGGTTTTTCGGAGGTGCTCTCCGGTCGCGTCGTGTTAATTAACGTGTATGTATATAGTGTGACTTCGTGTCGGCGTCAGCTTGTATATAGCTAGATACTTAATAGCACTGACCTTGTTGCCTCACTAAAATCAGGCCCTATTTTTGAGGTTGGGGCTGCGCCTACGGCGTAGCCGTGGCTAGAGCCTTCGGCTCTAGAAGTACCTACAAGGGTTAAATGTATCGACTAAACCTTATTGAGGAAATTCTCCACAAAAATAATAAAACCTTAAAAATAAGGCCTAATATCTTAATATAAAATTTTTACCTGCTTATCGGCAAGCTTATATAAATTATTAAAACAAAGTTTGAAAATATAGCTTTAATTTAATATTACCTATTTTATAATTACGAAAAATTAATTTAAAATTAAAATTTTTATCGTTTTATATATGCATAACCTTAATTAAAACGAATTTATTATTACTAACTAAATTAAATAATAAAAAACTTGCTAATCGATATATTATAATTATGTATCTCTTTTTCGCCAGAATAATAATAATATAACTTTACGAATTAAAATAATATTATATAAAATTTAAAATCGTTTATAATAAACTACGAAATATATTTTCTTTTTAATTAACGACATATATAAAATATATTAAACGGTTTAAAGTAAATATTTTAATTCTTTAAAAGTTTAACCTTTTAAAACAAAACGTTTATCTATATTTAAGAACTTTATCGATCTTTTACCGATATAAATATTATTAACTTATGCGCTAACGTTAAATATATAGCCGATAACCTTATAAAGATTTTACGCCGTTAGTTTATTAGTTTTATATTAAATTCTATATTTAATAAGTAAAGTTATATTTTATAAAAAAACTAAGTTAATACAGTATATAATTTAATTTTCGAAAAGCTTAATATTCTTTTCGTTATTAAAATAAGCTTTAAAAAGTCCTTATTTATTTAAGCCTTTTTTTAATAACCGATTTAATTATTATCTAAATCGTATTATTAATAAAGTTGGCCGAAAAATAACGGACTTTTATATTAACAATATTGTGTTTTACTTTTATTTTAATATCTACAAATATAAAAAAGCTTAATTTAAAAATGTCCGAACGTATAATTACTAAATAACATAATTATATTATTTTCGATTTTAAATAAATATCGAACAATTAATTCCAAATTGCTATAAATAATCTTATCTTCAAACGATAATATAACTTAGTTATTATTATAAAACATATTTATTATCGGTATAAAAAGATTTCCGGGCTGAATTTATTTATATTCGTAACCTGCATTTTATTTTTTTCTCTATATATATTAATTTGCGTATATTATAACTGCTAATAACGTTACAAAAAAGAAAATCCTAAAATATAGCAGCTTTCGTAAAGCCAGCTTATCCCGTATTCGTTTTTTTATAATACTTTAACTAAACGGTAAATTCGAATAATTAAACCGTATAATCGGCCAAAATCGTTGGAAAAAATTTAGTTACGAATAAAGTTTTCGAATCCTATATCCGTTCGTCGATTTTGCTAAAATATTATTGTACGTATACGTATTATTATAGCTTAAAGCTTTAACCTATTACTAAACGGTCCAAAAATATATAAACATTTCCGATAAAAGGTCTTAATTTACGTAACTAATTCGAAAGGTTTAAAAAAAAAAGTTTTAACGTTTCGAGCTAATTGAATTAAGAAAATGGCTCGACGGGCTCGACGGGCCTAACAAAACTTAACCGTCATAAATAAATTAAACTAATGTGAATATTTCAAGCTAAAATAAATATATATACGCTTATTATTTCCAAAGCTTAAATAATATTAATTTGTAATAATAATTAATTACTTAAATTACTTACGGTTATTTATTATTATTAAACGTAATTATTACTTTATTATTTAAATTTCCATAATATTACTACCAACATAAACCGTACGATTAGGTTTAATAATTAGTTAAACCCACAACCGTTATACATATATTTTGTTCTTTTAAAATCGCGCGGTAGAATTAAAAAAATTTGAATTTATAATGTTTGAAAAAAAAGAATAATAACGTAACGTATTCGAGCTTTAATTAATAAACCCTTTAAAGATTAAAAATAATAAAGAAATCTTAATCCGGATTAAAATAATATTAATAATAAATTAAAACTTAAAAAATTGTAGAAATATAAATATAATTATAAATAACGTCGGATTATTAAGTTATTACTAATTTTCGCTTTTTAAAAAAATAAATATAAAAAACGAAACTTATTTTTAAAACTAATACTTAGGCCTTGCTGACTCGCTACGGAGATTTAGGGTTGATTAGTTAATTATTAGCGTTGTAAAGCGGTACTTAAGTAACTTTGAAAAAGAGCCAGCGAGGCCTGAGCTAGCTGTGACGGCAGCCACTAGGATCAAACCGTGAGGCTGGCAACCGTTATATGGGGCTGACAACTGCCACATGAATTAGCTACCTGCCATATAAAGAGTGGGGATATTTGTAGATCTTTACGTATTTTGCGATTTTGCTTTTTTTCAATTTTTCTTTTCAGTTTAAAATCTTTGTTTATAACGCTAATAAATTAGCTATTATGTTATATTAATGTTGGCCGTAACATTATTTTAAGTTTATTCCCTTTTTCGTTAACCTAGCGATTAATAAATAAAGTATTATTTCTTTTTTATGTCGATACGTAATAACAAAAAATAATACGTTTTAAATCAAATTTATAATTAAAATATAAATTAACTAATATTAAAACTAAATATTTATTAAAAAAATCATTTATTAACTAATTAACGTTTAAAGTAATTTAGATTAATTAAAAGTAAAATTAAGAATATAAAAAACGAAATAATTTTTTAAAACCTAGACCAAAATATAGAAAACGACGAATATTTTAAAGAAACGGCAAAAAACGATATGTAGTAAGACGAAATCGAATTCGTAAAAATAAAAGGTTTATTAAATTAAAACCAAAATTATAATTATTTAAAAACCGATCCCGATAAATAACTAATCGACGAAATAGTTAACGATAATTAGGACGTTTAGAAAAAACTTTGAAGATTCCGTAATAAAGTTGTAGGTTTTTAAGTTAAATAAAGTTATTATTCGCTTATTTTTTCCCATAACGCCGACCGCCTTCGCCGAGAAAACATAATTAATAACGTTTTCGGTAGAATTAATATGTTTCGCCTTATCAGTATAGCAATATAGCTCGTTTTCCGTAAAGTTACGGGAAATAATAATATAAATTTTAATTATAACTAAAAAAAAAGCCCACGTTAACAACATAATTAAATTTAACGGTAATAAAACCAAATTTAATATTTAGGTTTATAAGGTCGTAAATAAGTTCGACATAAAATAATTAATTTTCGGAACGAAAAAATTTACATATTTTATTTAAGAAGTTTTTTTAACCAAAAAGGTTAAATAAATAATTAAAATTGGTTATCGATCGAGAATATAAACTTTTTTTTACGGAACCGAAATAATTTAAATACTAAAATTATCATAGTATAACCCGAATTACGTTTTCGGTATTAAAAAGATTTTCCGTATTTTTATTTTCAAGTTCGATAAAAATTAAAATATTTATAATTTTATTTTTAAATTTAACGTTTTCGTTTAAAAAGTTAAAATTGTCGAAAATAAATAAAAATATTTTTTTTTAAAAATATTTTTTTTAAAACTTTGATTTACGTTTTTTTAAAAATAATTGCGATTTTAACGTTATTTACGAAAGGTTTTATAACCGTATCGTTATAACCGTTTATAATAATCAATTCATTTATAAAAAATGTTAATAAAAACGTAAATTCCGATTATACGACCTTAATAATAAACTGAAAAATAAAAATGAGAAGTTTTCTTTAAATAATAATTTCCATAAATCGAAAATTTCGAATAATACCGGTAAGTCTTTATCGGAAATCGAAAAAAGGCTTAATAAAAAAATTGGTACGTATTTTAACTGTAATAAGACGGGATATAAAATTAACAATTACCCCGATAAAAAAAAAGGTCGTTATGGTAAAGATAATAAAAAATCTATTTAATTTCGACAAATCGAAAAAAAAGTAAAACCGTCGAAAAACTTTTCGATAGTTTTTTTTATATTAATAATACCGGAAATAAGTAACTCTAAAAAATATAAAATTTTTATTAGAATTACGTAAATTTAAATATATAAAACTAATTTCCGTATTACCGTTTTTTATAATACCGAAATATAAATCTAATTTTTCGTTAATTCTTTTTTTATTAAGTAAACAAAAAAACAATTATAAATTTATATTATCCAGTTAAAGAAATTAATCTAGTTATAAAATTATCGAAAATAATCCGGCGGTTAAATAAAAACCTAAATAAGTATAATATTCGAAATTAACGGATAACGTTTTTCCGGTTAAATTTTCCAAATTATAAATACCGGATATAACATTTTTATCGGTTTTAAATAAATGGAAAAATATAATTTATTATCAAATTATAAAAATAAAAATATTATTTAGCTTTATAACCTTTTAGTTTTAACTAAGTTTTTTCCAATAATTAAACTTTTAACCCGATATCTATTAAACGGGTATATCGATTTTAAAGTTTAAAAAAACGTTAATTATTATAAGTGCGTTATAAAAAAGGCCGATAAATAATACCAAATTTTTCGTTATTTATAAAAGAAATCCGAAAATAATTTTATTCTAATACCCGTATTTATTGTTTCATTAGATATATTAAAACAGAAAAATATACCGGACGTATATAATATTAAACCGATTATTTTCGTTATAAAAATTATTAAAAACCACTTAATTATCGTTTCGTTAACGAATAAATTAAAACCCGATTTTTATACAAAATAATAAAACAAATTTCCGTTATTTTAAAGAGTTATTTTTTCTTTTTAAAAAAAAATCGAACGTTATAACATTAGCCGTTTTATAAAAATGAAAAATATATAATAATTAAAATTTTATTTTTCTAAAAATAAAAATCGGGAATATATAAAACGAAGCCGCAAATTTTTATTAAAACTTTTCGTTTACCTGGAAAAGTTTTTCAAAAAAAAAGTTAATATTTTTCCAGATTTTTGATCCGGCCATAACGTGGTTTTAAAATTTGATCGGCCGATATCCGTTTTTAAATTTTTAACTTGCCGGATATTTATTTAATATCTTTCGTCAAAAAGGATAAGAAATAAATTATTAAAAATAAATTTTATTAAATTATATTTACAAAAAAACGCCGTTTTAATTTTATTTGTTTTAAAATTATATTCGTTAAAACGCCGGTTTTGTATTAATTATTGATAAATAAAATTAATATTTAAAAATTTATTTTATTTTAACTCTTTCATTTAACGGTATTATATTTAATTATCGAAACGTTAAACGGTTCATAAATTTTATATCGTTATGAAATCGAAATTTTGAATAATATTTAAAATTTATTAAGAAACGTTTTAATAAAAAATATTTTTATTTAAATTTAAAATAAATTTTATTAAATAATAATTATTTATTAATATTTATTTCTATAAACTTTTTGATTATTACGTAAATATTTACGTCGATAACGTATTAATTTATTTTAAGTTTAAAATAATAATAGAAATATTATAAAGAAATTATTTACCTGTTATATAAAATTAATTTTTAAAAAGATATTAAATAGTTCCGGTTTAATGTCAGAAAAGTAACTTATTTCGGTATTATTATAAAAATAAACGTAAATGTTTTTATCGATTTAATTAAAATTAAAATAATTTAAAAATAAAAATTCGAAAAGTCTAATAATTATATCGTAATCCGTTTATTTATAAAATTTTATAATTACCTAGGAATATTTTATTGTTATAAAAGTAATATAACCGAATTATTAAACCGTTTATTAAAAAAAGATACCTTTTTCGTAATAAAATCGGAATAAAAACGGATTTTTAAAAAAATATAACGGTTTCTTTACGAAATCTTTATTTTTATTTCTTTTTTCGATTTAATTAACCGATTAAAAGAAAAGTAAACGTATTCCGTAACGTAATTAAAGGTATTATTTAGTAGTAATAAAGAAATAACGAATAAAAATCCGTAAAATATGTTTCGAAAATTATAATTTAAGTAAAAAAGGTATATTTTATTTAAAATTAAAAGTTATTTATTATAATTTAAATTTTTAAATATTATTATTTTAAATTTTAAAATTATAAGGTTTTTATTATTTCCGATTATTAAGTTTTATTATATTTTACAAATAAACGTATTTTTTCATGCGTTAAATTCGATAAACCGATTTTTCTTTTTTAATTTCGATATTACCTTTTAATATCAACCTGGTTAAAAAAATATTGCCGTAAATGTTTTATTATAAAAAACGATAAATTTATTCATAATCAAGGCCTAACTGAAAAGAAAAATTAAGTTTTAATTCTTTTAAAATAATTCAACTTTTTTATCGTTATTATTAAGAAAATGGCGTTTAAGGTATAAATTAAAAATATTTCGTAAAATATTACTTTAGTTAATTTTATTTATTATAAAAATAAAACCTAAAATTTAAATAAAAAAGATAATAAATTAATAATATTCGAAAAAATAATTAACGGCCGTATTTTTTTCCACATCGTATTTATCCGTAAAGCTGACGTATTTAAAATATTTACGTATTTTAATTAAAATAAAATAATTAAAATATTAATACGAAAATAAATTTGGCCCCGGTTTAAGCAAAATATTCGGTAATATATTTAAAATTATTACGATTACCGTTAAAATAAAACGTTTCGAAATAAAATTTTAGGAATTTTTTTTTTTGAATAATATTTGGAATTACGTTATTATTAAAGGAAAAAATATACCGAAAAGTCGTTACGGTTATAATTATATATAAATATTTATTAATAAATTTAATAAAACTATAATCACTTTATTAAATAAAAAAATTAATATTACCGAAATTTTAGTTAATTAATCTTATCGATATTGATATCGTTTTTTAAAATATTTATTATTTAAATTAATAATAATATAAAATAATTTATTTTTTAATTTTTAAATAAATTAAACGAATTTATTAATAAAAAATATCGTTACAGAAACTTGTTATAGTCGTAAATTTAAAAAGGTTTTAAATTTATAAATTAAAAATTAAATTAACATTTATATTTTTATCTTAATAAATGTTAAAATAATTAAAACGTATATTTACCGGTATTAAATTTTATATATAACTTATTATAATATTTATCGATTAATATAATTTCGTTAAAAGTTATATTAAATAAAAATATTCGAAATTTATTTTAATTAAATTTAAATATAATAAACGTGAAAATTAAGTTAATTTGATAAATATTAATAAATATTATATAAATTAAAAACGTAATAATATTAAAAAGTATAAATTAATAAAAAACGTTATTTAATAAATTTTAAAATTAATAATAAAACTTTTTTCGTAAAAAAAATTTTGTAACGTAAATATTCATTCTTTATTTAAATTTATAATAAATAAAACTTTTTTAAAATTTTTAAAAAATACGAATATAATTTTATTTTCGATTTATTACCGAATTATAAAACAATCAACTTATTTTATACCGATCGGTTAAACCAAACCGTCGATAATCCGTTATTTTAATAAATTTAAATAATTAAGATTTAACGAATATTATAAAAAGTTATCATATTAAGCTAAATAAATAGGTTAAAATCTTAATAAAATATAATATTTCGTAATTAATTTTTAAAACGTTTCGATTATAATAAAACGGTTTTATACGAAATATTTTAAAATATTTAAATTATCGATTTACTTTTAAAAATAAATACGTATAACGGTTATCGATAATATTAACGAAAATTACCTTAATAATAATAAGGCCGCGAAAGTAGGAACCGAATTAATAAAAAAAAACGGTACCTATAATTAACAAAGATTTGCATATTTATTTTAATCGTATACAAATTTTTAAAAGGAGGTAATATAACGGCAGTTACTAGGATCAAACCATGAAGCTAGTAACCGTTATATGGGGCTGACAGTTGCCATATGAACTAGCCACCTGCTATACAGAAAGTGGGAATATTTGTAAATCTTTACGTACTTTGCAACTTTGCCTTTTTTTCCTTTTTTTCTTTAGCTTAGAATCTTCGTTTATAACGCCAATAAACTAGCTACCATGTTATATTAATGCTGGCCGTAACACTAGCTAAAGTAATAACCTTGTAATAATTTATATAAATTTGTTAATAAATATGTAAAAACTTTATCTTAAGTTATTAAGCCTTATTTTTAAGGTTTTATTAATTTTATAAAAAATTTCTTAATAAGATTTAGTTAATATATTTAACCTTTACAGGTACTTTTAAAGCCAAAGGCTCTAGCCACGGCTCTACCGCAGGCGCAGCCCCAACCTTAAAAATAGGGCCTGATTTTAGTAAGACAAAAAATCGGCATGATCTTTATAAAAAATGAAATTACAAACAAGGAGACGTCACTTAAAAAAAGCAATAAAGCAATACGAGGAAGATTTATATGTAAAAAGTTACAGGGCAAACTTAGATATATTTATAAGGAATTTCGAGATATATCGTTAATATTAAGAACTAAAAATAATATATTAATAAAGATATAGAATTTAAAAAGAAGAATACGGAAGTTTACAAACTAGCTAGCTATATATAAAGCCGCCAAGGTTGAAGATTTTAACGTAGCTAAACATCCCATATAATCTCTAACAGTTAGTATATTATTAATTGCTGTATTAAAACTATAAACTGCTTATAACGGCAAGAATAAATAGAGCTATATATAAGGTTATATAATGGAAATATATAGGAAGACATAAAAAGCTCTGTTGCCTTTTACCACCTGAAATAAAAGTGGGCCCACTTTTCTCCGGAGGACACCTCCGGATTCCTAGAATCTTGAAGCTTCGCAATTTTGGATATATTAGCGGCTGATCAGTCGACGCTTTCAAAACCAGAGGATGATGCCCGAAATTTCCCTATTACCCCTGTAGCTAGGTTAAAACACATCCCTTCGTAGATTGTGTGCTTTTGATATGTTGTGTTCCACATCCTTATATATTCTCCTGGTTTCCATTGAACATAACCAAAAGAAGTAGTCCTTTCATTTGATTTAGTGACGCATAATTGGGTGTCTGTAAATGGCTTTGGGTCTCTGTTGTCCAGACGATTTGCTGGAATCCGCCCAGTCGTTTTATTTCGTGGGTTATATGCTATGGCTTCTGTACGGCTATTGGTCCATGCGAACACAACAACCTGATCGCCGGGATTTGCCACGATATGCCGGTAATCCCCGCAAATATATCCAGCATCAACAGGAATAATGAGAGGGGGATGCAAGGTTTCATGGGTGGCCGTTGGAGGTTTCGTTTGCGCCTGGGTGGCCGTTGGAGGTTTCGTTTGCGCCTGGGTGACCGCAGTAGAGTGGTCCAGGAAGGTGGCCATTAAATCTGATAAGCAGTTTTCGACCTCCTTGGGTACAGAACCTGTTTCACGGAGAAATAGCAGTTGCTGTTGCGATGTTATTAAGTGACACTAGATGTATATTTCGGACAGCGAAGGAGGGCTCACTGCTTGAAATATACGCATATGCATCTTCGCGCTGGATACGATAGATGCACGCTCATCAGGCATCAGCTTGGAAGCCGCTTCATTTGCACTCGACTGTGACGCCATCGTACGCAGCAGATAAGGGCAAAGTATAGAGTATGCGAATAATACTGAGATAGGGAGGAGCCGCCAACCTGTGGTCGAGTTAGAAAAAGAAATGAAGGTGCGGGGTTACCTCAACAAGATCAGGCCCTATTTTTGAGGTCGTAGTTGCGCCTGCGGCGCAGCTGTAGAGAGGGTACTGTCAGCTAGCAGGGGGTGGGCTAGCACCCCATATACGGAAAGGCTCCCTCTGAACGGACCATGTACATCACGTGACTAACTACATTAAAGTGCGGTACGTGCTTTAGAGCACCTGCAACTAATTATACAATTAACATAACTAATATCTCTTATATCTGACAATTAAAAATCTTATTCGTTTAATTCGCATTATTATTTGTTAATTAATTATTACTAAAATAATATAAATTATATATTAATGATAATTATTTATATACTTTAATAATTATAATAATAAATATATCGATAACGTTCGTAATTATTAATAATAGTTTTAAAAGTTTAAAAAAATTTAAAACCGAATTTAAGGTCAAAATTAAAGCATATAATTTATAGGATTATATCGACTTGAAATAAAACCTTTTATAATTTATTAAATTTACGCCGTCCGATATATCATTTTATTCCAAAAAAACCCGCCTTTATTAGTCGACGCAGATAATTAATTTATCCTTTTAAGGAATTATCCAAATCGAAAAAATTGATCGAACGGGTTATCCGATAAATATTCTCGAAATAACGACCGAAAGTGAATAACTTTATAACCAAAATTTTATAACTTTTTTTATTATAACTAAAAATATAAAACTTCCCGAAAAAATTATAACGAATTTATAAAATAATACGTTAAATTATAACAAACCGGAAAGATTTAAAATAATCGATTATTTATAAATATTAAACGTAAGTACGAAAAACGATTAAAATAAACCTTTAAAATTACGAAAAAGTTTAATAAATAAATAATAAAATAGAAAAATTTATAATTTAAAGTTAACGCGACGGAATTTTCGAAACGATTATATCAACTATTTAAATAAATTAATTATATATAATAGTAATAGCGATTTTATTTAATTAATGGAATTTATGACTATTTTTTTTTAAAAAAAAAACATTAAAAACGGAACGATTAGTTGTTTAAAGATTAAAATTAACCCTTTAAACTATTAAAACATAATAAAACTTATAACAATTAATAAAGAACATTAAAATAATATTTTTAACCTTTTAAAAGGCTGCTATAAGCCTTTTAAATTAAAATAATCTTAATTAAGAAAAATAGAAATATTAACAAAAATATTAATAATTAATTCCGTAATAAAACGTTTTAAAAAAGGTTAAAATAAAATGATCGTAAAAATTTCCAAACGAATCGAAATAATAATAAACGGAACAATTAAAAAATAAATATATAAAATATACGCTATAAAACTTACCCAAGTACTTATTACAAATTACTTTAATATTTTTATATATACTTTAAAAAATCTTAAAAAACCTTTTATTTAAATTAAATAATAATAATATTAATTCAAAACCGTATCGCTACCGATTAATCCCTAAAGAAAGAAAATCGACCGTTTTGTTACAGTACAGGAATAGGAGTTCCTATATTTGGAGAAACTTGCTTTTGAAGCTTGGTACGGGCCCCGTACGGCTAATCTTCAGATTAGGGAGAGCTTGGCTTTCTCCGCGCCAAGGTTAAGGTGATCTAAATAATTTAGGTAGTCTGGGTAATCTGGAACCAGATCATATAGATTAAATTTAAAATAAATATATATAACGAACGGTTTTTTATATAAATAACACCCATTTAGTTTCGCTTTTTTATTAATAATTTAAACTTTTAATTAAAAGCATCGTGTTTTAATTAAAGGAAAAATACGCAAATTTTTTTAACGAACAAATCCCCAAATTGTTTTTTTTATTATTGTTACCTGCAAATTAAAACCTTATTTCGGATACTGCTTTTATTTCCAGGTGGATATATAACTGGTTCGTTATATTTTGATAACTTCTTAATTAATAGCTAACGAATAATTTAAGGCTCAGTTAGATCTAAGATTTTTTAAATTCAATAAAAACAATATTATAAAACGACGTTTAAAAGATAGTATATTCGATCCCAGTTATTAGCTCATAAAAGGATTAATAACTAGATTAAATAATTTACTCTATACTGAAAAAGTTTTTTAATAAATCGACAACATGGTATCTATTATCAGAGCTAAGGGCTTAGGAGAACCTTCTTCTTTTTAATACCAGCAACAACCTATCTTTACCCCAAAGAACTATTAAAGTACTTTTAAAAAAATCCGAAAAGGAAGAAATTAAAAAGGAATACGGAGTAAAGACCCAGAAGAAAAAAGAAAAAGAATTTATACCTGAAGAGAAATTAAACCTTTTGGCCCAGAAAGTTAAAAAGCTAAAAAAAAGAACGCTAAAATTGCCCGATAAATAAAGACTTTTGTACCCTTTTTAAAAATCTTTATATCTTTTTTATTCGGTACTGACCGAATCCGAAAAAAAATTATACCCTTTTTTGCTTATTACGAAATGCTCGATATTAAAAGTTACAAACTAACTTTTTTTAAGTTTTATAATAAAACTATTAATATAAAAATTCTTTTTTTATTTAAGCCAGATTTTATTTTGAATTTTATAAAAAATTTTTAATGGAAGATTATTAAACAGTAATAGTTATTTTGTAATTATTTGCCGGAAAAATATTCGGTTAATTCGAACTTATTTTGGAAAATTATTTAATAAATTAATTTTTTAAATTTACGAACGTTATTAATTATATCTTTAAAACTTATAATATTTTAAAAAATAAATATAAACCTTAATTAAAGATACGGATAAATGATAATATATAATTAAATAAATATATTTCTTAAAATAAACTAAGTTAATAATTAAATATATAAGTAAATTTAACCGTTTAATAGCAGTTTTTAAACTGCCGGAAAACGCGTTATTTTTTCCCTTTTATAATAACTCAAAAAAATAGGGTAAAAATAAAATGTTTAAAGTATTTAAAATTAAACTTTTTAAAGATTATATCGACCAGGTTATTATTACCGACCGACGTATTTTTAATTAGTACCTCGAAAAGAAAGAAGTTAACAAATAAAATAATAATAAACGATTTAATAATAAAAACAAAAAGGATAAATTTTAGAAAAAAGTTAATATTGCTTTAAAAAGGTCTAAAAAAGATAAGTTTAACGTTAAATGTTTTAATTATAGCAAAAAAGGCCATTATAAAAGCAAATATCGCTTTTTAGCTAAAAGGAATTTTTAAAAAAGGGATTTTTTAGCCTAAAAAAAAGGTTTACGCGGCTAAACGAAAAATAGATAATAAGAAAAAAGACGAAAAAAAGGTTAACTTTATTTTTATCTATTAAAAGTTTATTATTATTATAATTAATAAGGTTAAAAATAATAACCTAAAATATAAAAATTATTTTATTTATAAGGATTTTATAATTAAAACCTATAAATACCATTTAGGATAAATAGCCTTTAAGGTAACTATTACGTTAAAATGTACTTATTACCTTTATTACGGCCAGCATCAATATAGCATGGTAGCTAGTCTATTAGCGCTATGAACAAAGATTCTAAGCTAAAAAAAAGAAAAAAAAAAAGGCAGAATCGCAAAATACGTAAAGATCTATAAATGTCCCTACTCTTTGTATAGCAGGTGGCTAATTTATGTAGTAGCTGTCAGCCCCATATAACAGTTACCAGCCTTACTGTTTGATCCTAATAGCTGCCGTCACATTACCCTCTTTCAGAAACTTATATACGATTAAAAAAATATGTAAATCTTTATTAATTATAAATACCGTTTTTTCCTTATTAATCCGGTTCCTATTTTCGAAACTTTATTATTATCGACATAGTTTTTATTAATTTCGTCGGTAACCGTTATACGTATTTATTTTTATAAACGGACCGGTAATCCGGATATTTTAAAATATTTTATATAAAACCGTGTTATTATAATCAAAATATTTTCAAAATTAATTACGGAATATTATATTTTGTTAAAATTATAATCTTTTTATTTAATTTAATATGATAACTTTTTATAGCGCTCGTTAAATTTTAATTATTCGATTTATTTTTTTTAAATTTTAATTTACTATTAATATTTTTAAATAATAGTAATATTTAGATTTATTAAAATAACGAGTTATTATCGGTTTTACGTAACCGATCGGCGTAAAATAAATTAATTATTTTATAACTTGGCGGCAAATCGAAAACGAAATTATATTTATATTTTTTCAAACCTTAAAATTTTTTATTTATTATAAATCTAAATATATAATTAATATTTACGTAATAAACTTTTCTTACGAAAAGAAATTTTATTACCAACTTTAAAATTTATTAAATAACGTTTTTTTATTAATTTATACCTTTTAATACCTTTATATTTTTAACGTAATTTTTTTCGTAAACGTTTAAAGGTTTTAAATTTATTTAATAATTATTAATATCCGTTAAATTAAATTAAATTTTAGCTTTATTATATTTAAACTTAATAAAAATAAATTTCGAATATCTTTATTTAATATAACTTTTAATAAAATTATATTAATTGATAAATATTATAATAAATTATACGTAAAATATAATATTAATATATATATATTTTAATCGTTTTAATATTTATTAATATAAAAATGTAAACGTTAATTTAACTTTTAATTCGTAAATTTAATGGTTTTTTAAATTTACGGCTATAAAGCATTTCCGTAATAATATTTTATATTAATAAATTTATTTAATTCAATTTAAAATTAAAAATCGAATTATTTTATATTATCGTTAATTTAAATAGTAAATATTTTAAAAAAGCTATAAATATTAATAATATCGGTTAACTAAAATTTCGGTAATATTAATCTTTTTATTTAATAAAGTTATTATAATTTTGTTAAATTTATTAGTAAACGTTTATATATAATTATAACCGTAACGGTTTTTCGGCATATTTTTTCCGTCGACGACAACATAATTTTAAATATTATTCGCAATAAAAAAAATTTAAGAAAATACCGGAATTTTATTTTAAAGCGTTTTATTTTAACGGTAATCGTAACAGTGTCGGATATATTATTAAACATTTATTTAAACCGGAATTAAATATATTTCCATATTAATATTTTAATTATTTTATTTTAATTAAAATATATAAATATTTTAAATAGGTAAATTTTACGGATATATATAATACGGAAAAAAATATAACCGTTAATTATTTTTTCGGATATTATTTATTTATTATCTGTTTTACTTAAATTTTACGTTTTATTTTTATAATAAATAAAGTTAATTAAAGCGGTATTTTATAAAATATTTTCGATTCGTACCTTAATCGGTATTTCATTAATAATAACGATAAAAAAATTTAATTATTTTAACGGAATTAAAGCTTAGTTTCTTTCCCTTTTTTCGGGCTTTAATTATAAATAAATTAACCGTTTTCGGTCATAAAATATTTGCGGTAATATTTTTTTTATTAAGTTAATATTAAAAAGTAATATCGAAATTAAAAAAACAGTCGGCTTAACGTCCCACACCACTGAGCGCAACACATTAATGAGCGCAAAACCTTTTGGTACTCTGCAATAACAAATTCAAATAACTTAACAACATTATATTGCATTAATTCAAATTAATCGGATTCTTTTTCGCTAGACGTATTTACAACTTTTATACAAATACGCGTATTATGTCCAGGCTTGCCGTAAACGCCATACTTTCGTTTCTTGGTCTTAACCCTTTTACGACGATCCCCTCCAGTTACTGTTAGCTGCATTTTTTTACCACCCCCTTTTTTTTGAGCCAGAAAAACTTGTCCCTTTTATATAATAAGTATTCCTTTTTTTAAAAAACGTTTGTTTTTAGTTTTGTAACGTTTGCTTAAAATATAGTTCGTTTTACGTAATTAAGCAACTTTTTCCCGTAAAAAAACATTTTCGTATAAAAGCAATAAATTGCTTTTAATTAAAAAATTAACCGATTTAATTATTTTTGTTAACGAATTACCCTAATAACTTTTAATCTTTCTTTATAAATAACGTCCTTATTTCGTTACTTTCTTAATATTTTTAAGGATTTTCGCGGACGAAAAACGAATAAAACCGGCAAAGGTTAACGGAAAAACGGTCGGCGTAAGTATAACTAAAGGAACCTTTAATTCGGAAAAAACGTTATTAAAATCGAATAAAATAAAACCAACTTTTACAAATCCAGATTTAATATTTTCGGAAATTATGGCAACTTAAAACCCGTCGTAAAAGCCGGCAAAAAAAATCTTTTTTAGCAATATAAATATAATAACGTCACATTAAATTTTCGATATATAATAAATAAACGCGTTTTAAAATAAAAAAATAAAATACGTTAAAAAATTAAAACCGATACGAAAAATACGCGGGCATATAAAGTATAATAATATCGTAATTCGCGTAATATTTTTCGAATTTTATCGAATAATAATTTTCATAACTATCGAAAATAAAAAAACGTTTCGAATTTTTCGTACGCGTCCGAATATATTTATTAAAATACTAAATCCATTTTAAACCTAATTTATTTATTATTTAACCATTATTACTTAATGCAATTTTTTAATTAATTATTAATAATAAGTTATTACGGTACCAAAACTTTAAATAATTTTTCCCTGCCATAATAATAAATAACGGTATAACCTAACCTTAAAAATTAATAACTTAAATAATTATTACCTATTTTTTATTCCCTTATTACGTTTATTTAAATTTTTTACGTTTTTTGGCATTAATAATTACTATACCCGTTACTATAAAAAGTTCCATTAAAAATTTAATTTTATCGAAGTTATAAATATCTTTTTCTGCGATACCGTATTTTATAATAATAACCCGAATAAACTTAAACCATTTACGAAATATTTCTAAATTTTCGGATAAAATCCGTTAATAATCGATCTTCCGATTTAAACGCATCTAAAATTTTTTTTGCCGTTTAACAAATCTTGACGCCTAATTAATTTTAATACGTTTTATAACGCGTTAAGCAAGCAATAAATTTGCCATATTTTTAACATACTAAAACCGGACAGAAAACGTTCGCGTATTTAAGTTAAAAATTCGGCCGATAATCGATTTTTTTTCGGTCGACGTCAATTTTTATAAAAGAAACGCAATATCGGCTTAGGCGCGTTTACCGGTAAAACGGTATATTAAGGTAAAAAATAAAACTTTATAAATAAAACCAAACCTTTTATAACTAAGTTTCGAATTTCGTTTTTTAACCTAAATAACTAAATTTATTTTCGCTTTTTTTATAAGGCGTTCCATAATATTGGCTTTAAAAAATGGACGATTAAAAATAGGTAGTTAGGATAGCTAAAAAAGTGTTACGCTTATTGATATGTTGCGCTTACTGGTATGGCACGTTATTAAATTTAATACGTAAAAAAAACGCGTTTATTTATAAAATATAATAAAACTTAATAATCCATTATAATAAAAAGATTTTATCCTTAAAGTTCCGGATAATAATATTTAAAGGTTTAAATTATAGCAAATAATTTTCGATCCTAAATAAAGTAGACCTTTTTTGCTAAAATTATAATTATTAAAAATATTTTAGGAATTTTAATTCGTAATTTCTTTATTATTATTAAATAATATTTTCAATTACGTTACGAAATACGTTTATTTCCATTTTAATCGGTTAACTAAATCGAAAAAAAAAAATTTCAAATTTCGTAAATAAACCGTTTTAATTTTTTAAAAACCCGTTTTTATTCGGGCTTTATTATAAAAAGAACATTTTTTTTCTAATAAACGGTTTAATAATTCGGTTATACCGCTTTTATAATAACAAAATATTTATACGTAATTATAGAATTTTGTAAATAAACGAATTACGATACGGTTATTAAAATTTTCGAATTTTTATTTTTAAATTATTTTAATTTTAACTAAATTAATACAAATACTTATATTTACTTTTATAATAACATTAAAATAATTTCCTTTTTTAACGTTAAACCGGAACTTTTTAATATCTTTTTGAAAAATTAACCTTATATAATCGGTAAATAAATTTTTTCGTAATATTTTTAATATTCTTTTTTAAAACCGGAATAAATTAATATATCGTCAGCGTACGTATTTACGTAATATTCGAAAAACTTATATAATTCAATATTAATAAACGATTATTATCAAATAAAACTTATTTTAAATCCAAATAAAAATATTTTTTATTAAAACGTTCCTTAACAGATTTTAAATATTATTAAATATTTCGATTTAATAATAATATAAAGTTTATAAAATCCTTAAATAATATCGATTTTAACAAAACGTTTAACGTTTCGATAATTAAACATAATACCGTTGTATAAAAAAATTAAAATTAAACAATTTTTTAAATACTAATTCTTTTCACGGTAATCAATATAAAATCGGTATTCCGATAAATATAATTTTAAAATCAATAAAAATTAAAATAACGTTTTTTTATATATATAATTCGATAAAATCCATTTTTAATAATTTATTTATCATTTTTTAATAAAAAATACTAAACGAAGGTCCGGTAAATTAAAGGTTCAAAAACAGATATCGGCCGGTCGAATTTCAAAACCACGTTATAACCGGGTCGGAAATCTAAAAAAATCCTTCTAAATAAACAAAATATTCTGGCACAAATTCCCGGACTCGTTTCACGTATTCCGGATCTTTATTTTCGAAAAAAAGGAATTTCTTAACCGTTATATATTTTTTATTTTTACAAAGTAATTAAAGTTATAACGTTTAATTCTTTATTTTTTACAAAAAGAAAATTCTTAATATAATAAAAGTTTACTTATTATTCCGTACGGAAATCGATTTCCAATTTATTCGTCAACGAAACGATAATTACGTTATTCTTAACAGTTTTTATAACCGAAATAATCGGCTTAATATTATATATATCTAATATATCTCTTTTATTTAATACGTCCGACGGAATAACAAATACAAATATTGAAATAAAATCATTTTCGAATTTCCTTTATAAACGTCAAAAAAATCTAATATTATTTATCGGCCTTTTCCATAATACGATCGCAACGGTAAACGTTTTTTTAAACTTTAAAGTCGACATACTCGTCCAGCAAATATCGGGCTAAAAGTTTAATCGCCGATAAGAACTTAACCAAAACTAAAAAATTATCGGGCCAGATAATACTTTTATTTTTGCAATTTAATAATAAATTATATTCTTTTATTCAATTAAAACCGATAAAAATAGTATATCCAATATTTATGATTTAAAAAACTTAACCGGAAAAATATTATCCGTTAATTTCGAATATTACAATTATTTATACTTTTATTTAACCGGCAAATTACTTCCGGTAATCTTATAACTAAATTAAATTTTCCAATCGGATAATATAAACTTATAATCGCTTTTTCGCTTACTTAACAAAAAAAGAATTAATAAAAAATCGGATTTATACTTCGGTATTATAAAAAACGGTAATACGTAAACTAATCCTATTTATTTAAATTTATATAATTTTAATAAAAACTTTATATATCATAGAATTACCTACTTCCGTTATTATTAATATAAAAAAAATTTTCGAAAAATTTTCTAATAACCTTATTTTTCTTTCTGATTTATCAAAATTAAACAAATCCTTTATTATTTTTATCGCAATAACCTTTTTCTTATCCGCGCAATTATTAACTTTATATCCCGTCTTATTATAATTAAAACATATATTAACCTTTTAATAAGTTTTTTTTCGACTTTTAACAAAAACTTATTAATATTACCCGAAGTTTTCGATTTACTGAAATTATTATTCGAACGGAATTTCCTATTTTTATCTTTCGGTTTATTATTATTAAAATCATATAATCAAAGCTTACGCTTTAACTAACGTTTTTTATAAACGAACTAATTATTATAAACGGCTATAATAACGTAATTATAAAATTTTTCGTAAATAACGTCAAAATTACGGCTATCTTTAAAAAAGTATAAATCGAAATTTAAAAAAATTTGTTCCTATAAAACTTACTTTTATTTATTTTCAACAATTTTAACTTTCTAAACGAAAACGTTAAACTTAAAAATAAAATCGTAAATATCTTAATTTTTGTCGAACTTAAAAACGGAAAATTTCTTTAATAATAAAAACTTAATTCGGGTTATAATACAATAATTTTAATACCTAAATTATTTCGGTTACGCCAAAAAAAAATCGTATAATCGATCGGTAACGAATTTTAATTACCTATTTAACCTTTCTTTTTTTAAAAAAACTTATCAAATAAACCATATAAATTTTTTCGTTCCGAAAAATCGGTTTATTTACTTCGAACTTATTTACAACCTTACGAACCTAAACGTTAAATTGAATTTTATTACTACTAAATTTAATTAAGTTATTAACGTAAACTTTGTTTTTTCAATTATAACTAAAATTCGTACTATTATCTCCCGTAAATTTGTAAAAAACGGGCCATACTACTATACCGATAAAACGAAACGTACTAATACTGCCAAAAGCGTTATTAATATGTTTTCTCGGCAAAAACAATTAACGTTATCGAAAAAAATAAAAAAATAATAACTTTATTTAACTTAAAAACGAACGATTTCGTCGTAAAATTTTTAAAGTTCTCCCTAAACGTTCTAATTATCGTTAACCATCTTATTAATCAACTATCTATCGAAATCGGTTTTTAAATAACTATAATATTGGTCTTAATTTAATAAACCCTTTATCTTTACGGATGCGGTTTCGTTTTACAGCACGTTATTTTTTACTATTTCTTCAAAATATTCGTTATTTTCTATACTTTAATCTAAATCTTAAAAAAATACTTCGTTTTCTACACTTTCGATTTTACCTTTAATTAATTTAAATCGCTTTAAATATCGATTAACTAATAAATAATCTTTTTTAACAAACATTTAGTTTTAAGACTAATTAATCTAAATTTCAATCTTAAATCTGGTTTAAAACACGTTATTTTTCGTCATTACATCTCGCCATAAAAAATAGAATACCTTATTTATTAATCGTTGAACCAGCAAGGAAAGGAAACAACTTAAAATAATATTACGGCCAGCATTAATATAATATAATAACTAATTTATTAACGCTATAAACGAAGATTTTAAACTAAAATAAAAAAAGAAAAAAAAGACAAAATCGCAAAATGCGTAAAGATTTACAAATATCCCTACTCTCTATATGGCAGGTGGCTAGTTCATATGGCAGCTGTCAGCCCCATATAACGGTTGCCAGCTTTACGGTTTGATCCTGGTGGCTGCCGTCACAACCTTAATATATAAAAATATAAAACATACGACCAAAACGGCTAATTATAACAGAATTTTATAAGCTTTTAAAATATACAGTATATCTTAAATATAAACTACCAGTAAATGATTATAAATTTTTTCATTAAACCGTTTACTAAATGCATGATTATTTATTTATTTATAAGTTAAGAAAAATAACGACTTTTGGTTAGGATGGAATAAAAAGAAAATATTTACAAAACTAGACGATAGATATCGATATATAAAAACCCCCCGATAACCAAATTGTTTTAAGTTTTGTTACCTACGTTTCGAATTAAAGCAAAGCCGGAAGGCTATATTTTAAAGATATTTATGTTATTCCCCGATATTTTACATCCAATACGAACTCCTAAATATAAAAACAGCCTTTTTAAAGGTTTACCTTTTTAACTTTATAATTTGTAAAATACAAAACCTAAAAACGAGCCAGAAAAAGGTAGTTACTTTTAGATGTCAATTTAATAATAAGAAGTGATATAAATATATAAACAACTATTATACCAAACATATTATCAAAAAAAAACCAGCAAATAAAAGCGCCTTTTAATTAAAAAAATACCTTGATCAGAAAATTACGAAAACCTTTAAAATAAGATATTAAAAAGTTTATAAATATAAAACCTTATATAAAGCAGAAAAAGAATTACGAAATTAAATCGAAATCCTTATTTATTATAAAAATAAAACGTTTAACGTAATAATTAATTCCGGAGCAGAAAGTAATTTCATTTTCTTTAAAGTAATTAAAAAATATTAGATTTTTTTGAAAATATAAGTAGTAATTATATAAATTACGAACAATTAATTAAAACTTATTTATTTACGATAATAATCAAGTTTTTAAAAAAACAGAAAAGTTTATAATCTAGGTACAAAACCACCTAAAAAGAGTTACTTTCGACGTAACCGATATTTTAAATACGACGTTATTTTGAAAATGTCGTAGCTTCGTTTTAATAATTTACGTATTAATTAAAAGAATTAAACGTTTACTTGAAATAATTTTACAAGTTTTTAAAAAAAAAGATTTTATAAAATCTGTTACGTAATTAAGAAAATCAAAGCCTCGAATCTAATAGTAACAGTACCTCCTAAATATTAACAGTTTAAAAAATTATTTAAAAAACGAACTTGCAAAAAATTACTTAACTATAATTAATAAGATTACAAAATTCTTATTAAAAAAGAATATTATTCGAAAGTTTATTAAATTTATTATATAAATCCGGAAAAAGTAAAGGCTTTTTAGAAAAACTTTTAATAAAACTTTAAAAAAGAATATATTTAACTTTTTAAGTTTCTTATTAGCTACCTTATAATTGTAATATTCAAAATAAAGAATAATAAATAAAAGCTTAATAAAAAGAAGATTCAATATATAAGTATATATACGATTATTAATAATTAAACGATATTATTATTAAAAACGGTTACTTTTTAACTTTTATAAATATTATAAAAAAATGTTAGCCGAATTAAATAGTTTACAGCTTTCGATTTTAAAAAAGAATATTACTTTACATAAATAATTAAAGGAAAGGAAAAAAATGAAAACCCGTGTTAAAAATAATATACGGGCATTATAAATATAAAATAATACCTTTTAAATTTATTAACGCCGCAGCAAGTTTTTAATATCTAATTATAACCATTTTACGTAAATACTTAAATAAGTTTGTTTTTATATACCTTAACGATATCCTTATTTATTTAGAAACCTTAAAAAAATATAAGACATATATCGCATAAATATTAAAAACTTTTAAAAAGATAAACCTATTAGTAAACTTCAAAAAAGCGTTTAATATACGCAAAAATTAATTTTTTTAGGATTTATTATTACCTTTAAATAGATTTAAATTTAAATCTTTAAGTTAAAAACTATTAAAAATTAACCAATCCTTAATAAAATAATTGTTATTAATATCCGTTAATTTTTAGGATTTATTAATTATATACGCTAATTAACTAAGGATTTTAGAAAAATAATTTATTCCTTAACTAAATTTACTATTACGGAATATATCGAAAAAGAATTTAAACTTTTAAAAAAGTTAAAAAAGTTTTTTATAAAATTAAAAGAAAATTGTTAATATTCCGGTAATAAAATTAGCTATTTATAACAAAAAGAAACGATTTAAAACAAACGGGTTAAATTATACTTTTAAAGTAGTTTTAAAATAATTAAAGGGTAACGAAAACTGATATTTAATGGATTACTTTTTTAAAACTTTTAGGGACGCAAAATTTAGATATTTTATTTACGATAAAAAATTATTAACGATTATTTTAGCATTTAAAAAATAAAAACCTTTCGTTAACGGAATAAAAAAACTTTTTAATATCTAGTTAAATTATAAAAATTTTATTCGATTTATAACGATTTAGGAATTAAATAAACGTTACAAAAATTGGATAATCTTTTTATCCAAATTTAACTTTAAAATTTATTATATTAAAGGTAAAAAAATATCCAGGCGGATATTTTAAATCGAAAAAAAGATTATGACGTAAAAGCTTTTAAGCGTCATATATAAATGTTATATTAAAAGGAAAAAAGAACGGTATAATTATATACAACCTTAAAATAGTTTACTTTAAAGGAATTAATATAATTTAGAAACTTTTATAACTTAAAAAAACAGAACGAAATTAGATAATTAAAGAGGAAGGATAAAGATTAGTTATTATTTCGCAACAAGATTTATATCCTTTATTAATAACAAAAAGAATTCGTTAAAAAGTTTTATAAAAACCCTTTATATGGGCATTAAAGAATATATAAAATAATTAAACAATTTTAAAAGAAATACGACTTTTTTAAATTTCGTTAAATAGTTAAATAAATAATCAAAAATTGTAACGTTTGTAACAAAGCTAAAGCAGCTTGTTATAAACCGTATGGATTATTGCAACTTATAAACATTTCTGATAAAGGTTGGAATATTATAGCTTAAGATTTTATTATTAGTTTTCCCCTATTAAAAGATCTAGTTACTGGAATCGAATACGATAAAGTATGGGTGATTATTAATAGACTTATTAAGTATAAATACTTCCTACTTTTTAAAAGAACCGTAACGGCAGAATAATTAGGTTATATTTTTATTTGATATTATCTTAATAAGTACGGAATATTAAAAAGGGTTATTTCCGACCGAAATAAGTTCTTTATATTTAAATTCGGTACCAGCTTTTTTAAGCAAATTGGTACTAAACTTAAGTTTTTGATAGCCTATTACTTTTAAATAGATAGCTAAACAGAACGGCTAAACTAGACCCTGGAAAAATATTTTCGAAATTACGTTAATTACCAGCGGGATGACTGGGTTAAGCTTTTATTATTTATATAAATAGCTTATAATACGTTTATAAATAAGGATATAAGTATATTTTTTTATATAACTATATATAAATATAAAGTAGTAACTTAATAATTAAAACTATTAATTTATAGAATTTTCGTTATTATTATAAGAACTTTTCGAATAAAGATAACAACAACAAAAATTAAAATAATATAAGCCCGATTTTAAATACAATTATAATTTTTGCAATAAAAGATAGCCCAGTATTATAATAATAATAAAAATAAAAACATTAATTTTAACGACAGAAAATAAGGTTTACTTATTACGTTAAAAATAAAACGTAATTTTAAATATTTTACAAATTAAGACGAAAAAGCTTAACGATAAACTTAATTTTAAAAAGTTTGGCTTATTTAAAATTAATAAAATTATTTCGAAAACTAATTATAAATTGTTATTATTTAAAATTATAAAAATATACCTTATTTTTTATGTTTTTTATTAAAACCAGCCCTAAAAAACGTCTTACTTAAAAAGAGTTTTAAATTCGAAGAAGATAAGGGCGAATATGAAATCGAAAAAATACTAGACTTTCGAATAATTAAAAATGAAGTTTAGTATTTAATTAAATAAATAAATTATTTACTTAAAAGTAATATATGGAAATTATTTAATTACTTATCGGATATGATGGACCTAATAGAAAAGTTTTACCGACGAAATCCTAACCGACCGTTTCTAGTCCGGCCCAGGTTATAGGTAATAATAGTTTCCCGTTTAGATTTAGGTTTACGGCGCTTTAATCGAAAAAGGACGCCTTCGTTATAACGTTTATTTTGGAAGCAAGTTATATTTATTTTGCCTTTACGTAACGTAAAATTTTTTTTTTCAATTTTTCCCTTTTTTTAATTAATTAAATTTTACGCCTTTTTTTAATATTTTTAAGGCCTTTTTTTTTAAAAAAAAAGGTTTTGTTACAGACGTAAACGTTTTAACTTTTTAATAAATTTTTTCGATTTTTCGTTTTGCTAACGCCGTAATTTAATTAACCTTTTCTTTTTTTCCTGATTTTTGCTTTTTTTTAATAATTTTCTAATACGTTAAGAAGTTATTTTTAATTTTACGTTACTTTCGTAATAAACGGTTTTACGTTTCGTTTATTTTTTTAAAGAAATTTATTATCAAAACGTTATAAAACGAACGTTAGTAACGGGTATAACAATTATAATTTAAACGTTTTAAAACGAAAAAATAATTAATTTTGCCGCGTTTAATACAATTAAAATAAGGAAAAATTTTAATGTTAAAGTTTTTAATTAAATCAATACAAATATTACAAAAATCGTATTAATTTAAATAAAGTTTCTTTTCTTTTTTTTAAAAATACGATTTATTATAATAATGTTAACAAAAAAAAACTTGGAAAACTTTTTTAACAAAATAAAAAATTTATTTACGGTTTTTATTTTTGGGACAAAAATTCTTAAAAAAGGGAAATAATGTTATAATATAAGGATAAAGGTTTTTATATTTAAAAAAAACCTGCTTTTAAAGCTTACTACGGGCCTCGTACGGCTAATCTTCGAATTAGGGAAAGCTTGGCTTTTTCCGCGCCAAAATTAAGGTGATTTAAATAATCTAGGTAATTTAGATAATTTGGGACCAGATTATATAAATTATATGAATTATATAGCTTTATAATATATTTATTAAATTCAAAATAAATATGTATAACGAACGGTTTTCTATACAGATAACATTTTTTAGTTTCGTGTTTTAGCTATCAATTTAAGCCTTTAATTAAAGGTATCGTTTTTTAATTAAAGAAAAAGTACGTAAATCTCTTTAGCGAACAAATTTTCGAATCATTTTTTTTATTATTATTACCTGCAAAGCAAGATTTTATTACGGATACTGCTTATACCTCCAGGTAGATATATGACAGGTTCGTTATACGTTTATTAAAAACCATGAAAAAGTTAATTATTTAAAAAATAAATTAATTTCTTTTTAAAAAAGAATTAATTTTTAACGTACTTTTTAATTTTTAATTATCGTAATACGATAAATCTTCTCTTTTATCCTTTAAAAAAATTTAATTATTTTAAATTTAAAATTTACGATATATATTTTTAATTTAATTAACAAGTTTTTAAATAATAAAATATCCGTAAAAAAAATTTCGTTTAAAAGATACGAGAAAATAAATATATTACTTTAAAGCTTTACGGGCCTGAAAACGTTACATTTATATAACGTAACTTATTTTCAAAACTTTATATATAATTTAATATTTTTTTGATAATTTCGAAAAAAAGAATATTAATAAAATAAGAGAAAAAATAATAAATTTGATTAATTCGTTATCGAAAAAATAAACGTAATAATACATTACGTAACCTTAATTACTAATAAACAAAATATTAATTTATATATAACGAAATTATTACGAATTAATAACGCTATAATATAATATTTAAAATTAAAATATTTAAAGCTCGAAATAACCGCTTAATTATAATCCTATAGAAAGAAAATCCGTTTAAAAAGTTTTATAACGGTCGAATATTAAATGTATAAAAAATTAAAAATTAAAAGATAAGTACGCTAAAAACTGAAAAAAGAAACGTTTTAATTAAAATAATAAAGTATTATTAACTTTATAAACTTTTAAAAAAAACCTTAAAAAATATAAATACGTTATATTTATAACTACTATATATTTAAACATTATTTAAAATATTTACCTTAAAAATCAAAATACAATATATTAATTATAACTTTTCGATATCTTTTAAAGATTTTAAAAAACCAAAACCAATTTTTTTTACAAATATTTAAATATAATAATGAAATTTAAAAAATATTTTAATCGCTTTTTTTGAATATTAAACTTAAGCTCTTAATATTATATATCTAGGCCTAAAACAAAAATATAAAATGTTTAAAAAACATAATTAAAAAGAATAATTATAATACGAAATAACGTTAAATTACTTTCGTTTTTACTCGTATATATCTTTAAAGTAATAATATACTTATATAACTATAGCCCTAAATATGTTCTTTTTCAATAAAGTTTATACGAAATTTATTATATTTACTTAATATATAAAAACGGTATTATAATATTTAATCAAACGTTTTAATAAACCTATTTATAAATATACGGCTGTATAATTTACGTAATAATAAATATCGTTATAAAAAAACAAAAATTATAAAAATTAAATCTTGAAACGTAAATTAATTTCCTTATTAATTACTAATTTACTAATATTTACAAAATTTAGGACTTATTAATTAACAAACTTCTTAATATTTGAAACGTATACTTTAATAAAAAATTTATCTTTTTAAATAATATTAAAAACTTGAAAAATAAGCTACGTACGTTATTCCAATACATTAAATAACCTAATTAAACCTTTAACCATCTAAATATACATGTTTAAAAGAAAAATAAAAACTTAAACGAAATAATTTAATTCCCGGTTGAATAAAAAAATAATTCTAAAATAATAAAAACGTCCAAAAATTATATAAGTTGACAAGAAATAAACTAATTAGTATAAAATTAATTACTTTTATATAACCGTTATATTCGAATTATTTCTATTTTTTAATCCTTTACTCCATTAAGATAATTATTATAACGACAAAAGTTAAGAAATAACTTTGAACTTTTATTACATTATTTAATTTAAAATAATAATAAAAAACGAAAATATTTTACAGATCGAAAACGTAAACTTTCCCTATAGTTCATAATATAAAAATATTATTAAAAATAATCATAAAGTTAAAAAAGCCGTAATTAACGTTAAATAACTAACTTATTTTATGAATTTACTTAAAAACAGGCTGATATAATACGGAAATTTAATCAAAATAATTATCCAAAATACGTACTACCTTAATTAAAAAAGTTTCGATACGAAAAATTATAATAAAATCCTTAAATCACAAAACCGAATACATAGACGTAACCTATTACTACCGCCATAATGCTATAAAAAGCTAAATATATACCCGTTAAAAACATTATTTAATAAAGCCGAAAAAATTAACTTATAAAATAATAATAAAATATAACTTTAAAAAACAATTAATTAATTTCTATGAGAAAAAATAAACCTTATAATATATATAAATATATATATATATATATATTTAAAAAATTTATAATTAATTACGAACATATAAAACTTATTTTATTATACAAAATAATTAATAACTTAAAAACGTTTAAAATAATATATATGCATTTACTTTAATTAAAAGATTATTAAGAACCTTAATTATTATTATAGCTAAATTTAATTTAAGATTTAAATAATATAATATTATAAACCTTTTCGTTAACTTAAATTTATTTTCTTAAATATAAATAAAGATATCTTCGAAATACGTATAATGTAATAAAAAAATTACCTTTATTATAACCAGAAAAGTTTATTAAAATATTTAGAAAATTAAAATTCAATCTTATTTCTTACGAACCTTATTATTGTACTTATTAAAAAATACTCGTTTTTTTAATATAAATACTATCGTTATAATCTATTACAAAATGATTAAAATTTTATTAATTAATTAAATAAATAAATACGGAAACGATATATTTTCAAAAGAAATAAAATTTGATAATACTTTTTTGGTATCGAAATCATTAAAATTAAAATTAAAAGATTTATATATTATTTTAATCCGACTTTATAAATAACTTAATTAACTTATTTTTTAAAAAAAAGTTTAAATAATTCTCCAAATATATTAATAATAAACATTAAATTATTACCGAATTTTAACTTGACTTATTTTAATTTTATTAATAAATATTTAAAAAAGAAATCGGTTATATTTTATACGTAATAATTAATATATAATCTAATATAACTTTTACGATATTTTAATTTATTTAATTATATTTAAAACCTAATAACATATATTATAAAATTATTAATCGAATTATTTTATACATATTTAATATTGAAACATTAACGTTATAAGTCGGTAATAACTTTTTTTAAATATTTAAAACGATATCTTTTTTATAAATAATATAATTAAACGAAAAGGTTTTTGAATTTACGTTATAAAGTTATTTAGATAAATAATAAAATAATCTTTTTTTAACCGAAACGAAATTATTATTTTTTACGTAAATTAGAAAAAAGCTTTATTTAACTTTTAAAAAAATAAAAGTTTAAATATTATTTTAAATATAAATTTTTTTAAATGTATAATACGATAATTAATAAATTATATTATCTATTAACGTTAATATCGCTTTTTTATAAATAAAATTACGGTACGTAATTATATATAATTATTAATTTTGAACAGTTATATAAAAAATAGAATTAAAGTAAATTATATATTTACGAATAATATATTAATTAATAAATTAATAATAACTTTATTATACAAATTTTTTAAACGTTATAAAAAAATAATTAAAATTAATAAATATTACGGAAATTTCTAATCGGCAAAAAAACAAGTTAAAAATAATTTTTAAAAACAAAATAATTATTTAAAAGAACTTAATCGCCCGAAAAAAAGGTAAAATAAATAATTACGGTTTTAAAAAGTAATAAAATATAATAATTAACGCCGTAGTTACGTTAAGGCGTTAAAGAGAGATATCAGCTAACAGAAGGTGCGCTAGCACCCCATATACGGAAAGGCTCTTTTTAAACGGATCATATATATCACGTAATTAGAATATATTAAAGTGCGGTACGCGCTTTAAAGCACTTACAACTAATTATGTAATACAATACAACTGATGTCCTTTATTGTTAGACACTGCGTAACCTTGAATTGTGTGTATATATTGGTTGTTCTGTTGATTATGAAGTTCTTTGACCGCGTCGGTCAGGGCTTATATTAGTGGATGTGGCTGATATAGTCCCCATCCTGCGCTATAGGTAATCTCCGTGGCGTTCTATTTATTTTAGGACCTCTGATATTTAACATACCCCCTTAAACTGCTTCTTTCGAAGCTGGCTGACCTGTTATGGGATTTTGGGTATTAAGATTTATCCGGTTAATTCTTTTCCATGGTGTTAATCCTTTATTTTATTAAAGTTTTTTTGCTGCAGTTCCCGTAACTTTTTGACCTTAAATTTTTTTTTTTTTTTTTTTATTTATTAATAAAATTTGTTCCTTAAATTTTTTAAATTTTTTTACCGGTAGAATTTTAATTAACTTATCCGTTAATATGTTATTTGTAAAGGTATAATTTATTTTGATTTAGTTTTGGATAATTATTTATCGGAGTTAATAATTATATATATTAACGTATTTAAATTTCGTTTATAATTAGGTAATATTAGCATTAATAAAACGTATAATTTATTAATTATTATATTATAAATTTATTTTGGGATTATTTAATTATATTTTAAACTTTTTAATTAATCGTAAAACGAATATAATTTTTTTGTAACTTAAGTAACGAATAATAATTTCGTTTTTATCGTAAAAATAATTATTATATTTTGCTTATTTATTTATTATTTAATTACTTTATTAAATAATTTTATTACGTATATTTATAAGCTTTTTCGATTAATGTTATTATTAATAAAAAAGGCGTCGTTTGAAATATCGAAAGTATTTGTATTTTCGAATTATAAAACGTATATTTTTAATCCAAATATATATTTAATTAAATATTTAGCGGGATTATAATATTTATTATTTAGATTTATATTAAAGCGGGATAAACGAAAGGTAATAAATATAATATCGGGTTATATAATAATTGCTATATATCTAATAAATCCGGTTTATTATTAATATTTATTAATCGAATTTGTTAATATTTTGTTATTTAAAAAAAGTAATTTTTTATATTTTATAAACGTTTAAGGAAATGGTCCGTTTTTGATAAAAATAAGATTAACGAATTTATTAATATAATCGGCTTAGGATAATTAAATTAATTTTTTTTGCCGATTTTTAATAATTTTTAATTTTAAAAATTATTATAATTTATTTTTTATTAGGT